>JBBPFD010000124.1:0-82602 GCA_038363315.1 Mugilogobius chulae
TCTCACTTTTTTCTTTTTCTCTCCTTTCCCTCCTTTCTCTCTCTTTCCCTGTCTCTTATCGCTTTCCTTTTCTCTTTAATCTCACTCACTCCCTCTTTTATCTTTCACTCTTCTCTCTTTATCTTTCCTTCTTCACCCCTCTCTCTCTTTTATCTTTCTCTCTTCTCTCCTTGTCTCTTTTCCTCTCTCCCTTCTCTTTCTTCACTCTCTCTCGCTCTTCTTTCTTTCTCTCTCTTCTCTCTCTCTCCTCTCTTTCTCTCTACAAATAAAATCTCAAACCTCAGAACATGTTTGTGGCCGTTTAAACTTTTCAGTTTCAACATCAGTGAATCATACATATTAGTCCCTCGCTGTGTAAACTTGATGGTATTTTTATCTTTACGCTTCTGTCCGTAGTTAGAGCCGTACAAACATAACAAAAGTCCTATTTTTACACACGACTGTAGGTCATCTCCTCTCTGTGTTGTTTTGATGCTAATCCAGGATAATCTTGAGTCACATCTCACCCAGGAAACAAACACAAACATAGTACATATTCTGTCGAGTAAAGAGCAGGGCCTGGCCTACACTGATACAGAGAAGGAGATGTCACATTTAGTGTTTCTTTGCCTCTTATGAATAGCTTTAAAGGCTTAAAACTAGTTTAATAATTTTGCATAAGACTGTTCTATGAAGTGACTCTAACTGAACCGTGACTCTAAAAATTAGCCGTTATTATCGATGCTGCTGTTTCCAACTCGCTTTTTGAGTTCCCGCTTTGCAACAAGCAGCGTTGTTGCTCGTCAGACAAACTTAGAGGGGTTGGCAGATAGAGCAGGAAAAGAAAGCCGATAGATAGATGCTTTACTGCATTTATAAAATGTAGTTTACTTTCTCCTCCTCCAGGCAGTGTCTTTTTTGCTGTCTCTGTCTCCTTGGCTCCTCCGAGCATTTTTAACAGATCCATTGTGAGGCGTTGTCAGTCCAGATCATGTCCATGTTGTTTCTTCTTGCTGTGACTCCAAATTTTCAGATCAACAAACCGACCAAGTCTTTGAAAAAAGCCCCAAAACAAGCGACCTTGTTAAAAAGTCGATTAAAGACTTCAGTAAACAGTCGTCCTTTCTCTTGATGTGAGAGAAGAACAAAATGTCACATGTCACAGGAGTGGAGTCTCTGATTGGGTGACGCCGACTTCCACGCGTCTGAAGACGTGCAGCTTTAAAGCGAAGTTGCGGCCACCGCAGGTTTGAGGTTCCAATCCGCAAGATGCCATGTGTTCAGACGCCTAAAACGTGTCAACAGACGCCCCAGACCCATATATGCACTACAAATACACTTAAACGCTCAAGACGCAGGTTTACATTGATATAACATTGAAAATGAACGCAAATACACAAAGACGCATGTGAACGCACCGTAGAGGCTAAAGTTGTGGTTAGCCTCGTTATTATAATATATAATATGCATTAACACCTCTTTCATAATTTACGTGTCACTTACGTCTTGTAATCATCAGGACATCGTCACTGCTGGCAGTGGTTACACTGGACTTAATTCCAATTCGTCATCGTGATGGACCAAGGTCCAGTGTTTTTTTGCAAAATGATCGAGTTTGCACAAAGATGTCCAAAAGAGGCCTGGAAACAGTAAATCATTCACTTTGACCCATATACACATTTTGACAGTGGAAAATCCCTCTATAATGCAAAGCCTGGTGCGTTCAGGTGCAGTCTGAAAGCCATCAACTCCCACAGATAAACATAACCACTGCACTAATTATTGATCAAAAGGCTGATTGAATAAAATGGTTGTTTCTGAAGATCTAAGCTGTAAAACAAAGTACACATGCAGGTTTTGGCCGATAACTGATCATATCACTGATAATATAGTAAGGAGCTCTGATAATGAGTTTTATTAAATCAATCTTTATGTTTGTCACAAATACAAGACTGTTACACATCTACACAACTGTTTTTAACTTAGATTTAAACAAATCCTTCATACAACCTTTAAAAACTTCAAAAATGTCCAAAAGTTTCTATATTAAATCTGATGCCAGGTGCGTCGCTGTCCGTGGTGCTGAGTCCTACACTGACAAATAGCTTCTTTTTCATTACTAGAAATGAGGTTTAGAGTCTTTTTATGCTTCATGTTGTGTATTTTGCAAAATAACCGTAAATTAAAATGTGCTTCTTTGATATTAGGTTTGTAGAAAAACTGGAGGCCGAAGCTGATTTTGTTACAAAAAGTAGCTCGCTCTGAAAAAAATGACCAGAGCTTATGCAGACATGCTGTGGTTCAAATCATCCACACAGTCACAGAAAACTAATTTTTTTAAAGCTTCTGTTCTTTTTTGTGACCAACAGTTCAGAAACAACCTTCAGCGTGCTTGTGCAGCTGCTGATCATTGTCCTGGCTCCTTTTCATAAATATTCTCTGTTTTCACACGTTTGCATCACAGCGCTTCATGTCGTGTGTCGTGGTGCATTTGTGAGCTTGTATAAAACCATCCAGCTCACCTTTGCAGATAGATCTAGTCATTTTCTGCAAACTCAAGAGATACACTGCAATAAGGGATTGTTTTCAGAAAAATCACACAACATAAAAACATAAAAATACTCTAACTTAATCTGTTTAGTTTGAATCATGAGATCTGTTCATACTGGGTAGAGGATAAAAAGTCAATAAAACAGAGCATTGTTGAAAAGAGAGTGAAGTATATGAAAAGAAAGGTATTGTCAGTGTAGGACTTCAGCACCACGGACAGCGACACCACCTGGTATGAGATTTAGTATAGATAGTTTTGGAAATTTTTGAAGTTTTTAAAGGTTGTATGAAGGATTTGTTGTCAATCTAAGTTAAACACAGTTGTGTAGACGTGTAACAGTCTTGTATTTGTGACAAACATAAAGATTTGATTTAGAGCTCCTTACTGTATTATTAGCGATTTATATCATCAGTTCTACCGCCAATATTCTGGGCATGCTGTACTTTGTTTAAAGCTTAGATCTTCCAGAAAAACAACCATTTTATTCAATCACCTTTTGATCAATAATTAGTGCAGTGATTATGTTTATCTGTGGAGTTGATGGTTGTCAGACTGCACCTAAACGCACCAGGCTGATGCTTTGTTTCTCAACACGGTGGATGTACAAAGAGCTGCATCTGATTGACACAAGCTGTAGCAGCAACACTCACCAGCGCTGTTGTCAGTAACTATAAGAGTTTAAAAACTAAAGTTCTGCTGCTAAATCAACATTTGTAAATGAAATAAACGTTACATTAAAGAAAAACTAAACACAGAATCAACTTTTTTCACTGTCAAACTGTGTATATGGGTCCATATTGAATGATTTACTGTTTCCAGGCCTCTTTTGGACATCTTTGTGCAAACTCGCAGTTATGTGTGCAAAAATCGCCGGACCTTGTCCATGACTGATTGGAATTAAGTCCAGTGTAACCACTGCAGCAGTGACGATGTCCTGATGATTACAGAACGTACAGTGACATGTAAATTATGAAAGGAGGTGTTAATGCATATTATATATTATAAAAACGAGGCTAACCCACAACTTTAGCCTCTTACGGTGCGTTCACACGCGTCTTTGCATATTTGCTTCCATTTTCAATGTTAATCAATGTAAACCTGCGTCTTGAGCGTTTAAGTGTATTGTGTGTATTGGCGTCTGGGGCGTCTGTTGACGTGTTTAGGCGTCTGAAAACACTGCGGTCTTGCGGATTGGAAGCTCAAACCTGAGGCTGCCGCAACTTCGCTCGAAGCTGCAAGAGTTGTGAAAATCCATCTTCAGACGTTGGAAGTCAGCGTCAGCCAATCAGAGACTCCACTCCTGTGACATGTGACCTGCTGCTGTTCTCCTCTCACATCAAGAGGAAAGGACCACTGTTTACTCAAGTCTTTTAATCACTTTTTAACCAAAGGTCGCTTGTTTTGGGGCTTTTTTCAAAGGCTTAGTCGTTTGTTGCTCTGAAAATCTGGAGACACGACAAAACAAACAACATGAACATGATCTGGACTGACAAAGCCTCACATGGATCTATTCAAAATGCGACTAACACATTTTTTTATATATAAAAGTCTATTTATGTGTAATTTTATGTTCGATATATGATTGTACTTCTCCTTGAGTTTGACTTGGTGTGAGTGTTTGTCAGTGGGCCCCAGCCCTGTCCCTCCCCCTGTCAGCTCCGCCTCTGTCCCCTCTTCACGCTAAAGCTGGATCATCGCGCTGGACGTTATAAACAAAAATACTAATATCTAAGACTTTTTGGAACAAACAGCCTCATGTTTTATGTGGCTTTAGAGAAAAAATCAACACAAATGTTTGTTGTATTTCACCGCGGTATGCGATAACATCTGTGACTTATTAATTCACCAGCTATTTGTGTTGTAGTTCAGCCAATACTTGTCCATGCTTTATGCAGAAAGAGCCGCCCTCCGCTGGTTACATGGGGAAACTTCTTTGAATAAAACAACAAACAGGACGAGAGCAGCTGTTTGGATCAGGTCTGAACCGGTCTGACAGACGTCTGTCTCCTGAAGCTTGAGACAGTGTTTTTCCATGTTTTTTCCCCTGAATGTAACTTTTAAGGTCGTAGGTCGAGTTTCATTCACAAATGTTGATTTAGCTGCAGAACTTTTGTTTCTCACAGATAAACTCTTGTAGTTACTACAACGATGCTTTTTGACTTTTTTTCACTGTTTGTGGGTATGAGCAGCGGCCCTTCTGGAGATATGATGCGCGCATGTCGCCCGTGTTGATTTAATAATTTAGGCTTATTTGATTGGGACAAGTACTGTATGTGGGGTGCACGGTAGCAGAGTGGTTAGAGCTCTGGCTTCCAATAAGGAGGTCGTGGGTTCGACTCCCGGGTCGGACCATATCAACATCTCACGATCTCTCTGGGTGGAGTTTGCATGTTCTCCCCGTGTCACCGTGGGTTTTCTCCGGTTTCCTCCACCTCCAAAAACATGATGTTTAGGTTAATTGGGCATCACTGTAAATTTCCCTTGTGGTGAGTGAATGAGAGAGTGAATGTTTGTCTGTCTAACCCTGCGGCAAGTTGGCCACTGTCCAGGGTGTTTCCCCGCCTAAGGCCAAAGTCACTGGGATAGGCTTCAGTCACCCGCGACCCCTAACGGGATTAAGCGGTAGAAATGAATGAATGAATGAAAGTACTGTATGTTTTATGATCTCATGTCACTCACTACAACATTTTAACCGAGGGCAATTCTCAATGTCTGTCCTTAGTTGGGTTTTACATGAAATCAGTCAACAAAAAGTCTCTCTATTGGCACAAATAAAGTTTGTCTAACAGACTATGAGGTGTAGAACATGTAGGCCTACTTGTGTCCAAATTCTTCCTAGGGTTTTTGATTTTGAGCTGAATGATCAGACTCATGTGTGTGTCTGTGTCTCTGAAGAGGAGGGCTGATCACTTTTAAACTTATAAGATTGGTCAAATGAGGAATATGTACAGCGCAGACCAGAGGGTGAAACTGACAGGCCTGATGACTGATGGACATCAACTAGGAACTAATAACTGTGATTTGTAAAGCATTTCTAAGTGTGTTTTAGTGTGACAGAAGCATCATGACCTGCCTCACGTTTCAGATCAACAACACGACCACATTTCCAGTCTGTTTTGAACCCAGATCCCTCAGCTCCGGGTTTTAATATCGCCTCACTTAAGCCTAATGGAAGCAATCTCACTCAGAGTGTGTACAGTGGCTCACACCTGGGACCTGCCTCTGTGTAAACTCCACTAAACTAAAACCGAACAGACTCTGATAATGTGGAAAGTTTGTAAATGATAATGATAAAAGTTGGAGCCGTTCTCAGAGGATTCGCTCACGTCTGTTCTTATTAAAGTTACAGTTCTTATTCCAGTGTGGGGTTTTAGTTCTGTTGAAACTTTTAAAGACGCACTGTGGAACTTTACCACACTTAATTGTTTCTATGAAGTTATCAGTGCTTATCTTTTGTGTCTATTACGTACACTGTAAAAGAAACAGAGCAGTTTAACTTAAAATGAAAGTATAATTTGTGCCTTAAGTTTTATGTGAATGAACATCGAGTGTGTCTGTTATTCTCTCTCCCTCCTCTCCCTTTCTCTTTTTCCATCTCTCCCTTTCCACTCTGTCTTTCTCCCTCTTTCTCTTTCTCTTCTATCTTACTCTGTCCTCTTTGCTCCCTCTCTTTCCTTTCTTTCTCTCCCTCTCTTTTTATCTCTGTTACTCTTTCCCCTTTCTCTCTTTTTCCTCCTCTTTCTTTTTCCATCTCTTTCTCTCACTCTGTCCTCTCTCCCTTTCCTAACTCTTTCCTTCTTCTCTCACTCTTTCTCTCTCTCTCTCTTTCCCTCTCTTATTCATCTCTCTCACCCTCACTCTGTCCTCTCGCCCTTTCATCTTTATTTCTCTGTCTTTCTCTCCTCTCTTCTCCCTCTTTCTTTCTTTGTCTCTCCTCTTTCCCCTCTTTTTCCATCTCTCTTTAGCTTCCACTTTTTGCCCTCTCTCCCTCTTTTTCTCTCCCTCTTCTCTTCATCTCTTCCACTCTCTTTCTCTCTCTTCCCCTCTCCCTCTTATTTTCTTCTCTCCCTCTTTTTTTTCCATCTCTCTTTCTCTTCCTCTCTCTCTCACTCTTTCTCCCCTCTCTCTCTATCTTTCTTTCCTCTTTCTCGCTCTTCTTCTTTTGCTCTTTCTCTCTCTCTCCCTCTCTTTTTCATCTCTCTCCTTCTCTCCCCTTTTATATCTCTCTCTCTCCTTTCTTTTTGTTCTCTCCCCTCTTTCCTCTTTCTTTCTTTTTCTTTCATCTCTCTCTCTCCTTCCTTTCTCCCTCTGTTCTCTTTTTGTCCTCTCTCCCTCTTTCCTCTCTCTCTTTCTCTCTACATACAGTATTAGCGCTGTAGCATTTGTCCTTCTCGCGGCTAACACACACAAACATGACAGAAACAGGGAAACGTCTGGATGTAAACGTCACTTTCTCCGTGTCGTGATCCGTCGCCCGCAGCGTGTTGTCGAGTCGTACCTGCTCCGAAAACCTGCCGCTCGTGTCAGGCAAAATAAAAAAATAAAAAAATAACACGCGGCCGGAGCTAGCTCGAAGGTTAGCGTAGCGGAAATGTCAGCGCGCGCTAGCCTGTTAGCTTTGACACGAGCTGACGTGAAGGAGACGAGAGGAGAAAAAGGCAGCGCTGATGCAGATACAGAGAGAAAAGAGAGAGAGGAGAGAGTGAACAGGGGTTTGTAAAGTAAAGCAGCATTCTGGGACAAGAGAGACAAGTCTAAGTCAAACAGAGACAAGTCTAAGTCAAAGAGAGACAAGACCAAGTCAAAGAGAGACAAGTCCAAGTCAAAGAAGACAAGTCCAAGTCAAAGAGAGACAAGTCCTAGTCAAAGAGAGACAAGTCCAAGTCAAAGAGAGACAAGTCCAAGTCAAAGAGAGACAAGTCTAAGTCAAAGAGAGACAAGTCCAAGTCAAAGAGAGACAAGTCCAAGTCAAAGAGAGACAAGTCCAAGTAAAGAGAGACAAGTCTAAGTCAAAGAGAGACAAGTCCAAGTCAAGAGAGACAAGTCCAAGTCAAAGAGAGAGAAGTCCAAGTCAAAGAGAGAGAAGTCCAAGTCAAGAGAGACAAGTCCAAGTCAAAGAGAGAGAAGTCCAAGTCAAAGAGAGACAAGTCTAAGTCAAAGAGAGACAAGTCCAAGTCAAAGAGAGAGAAGTCCAAGTCAAAGAGAGACAAGTCTAAGTCAAAGAGAGACAAGTCCGAGTCAAGAGAGACAAGTCCGAGTCAAAGAGAGACAAGTCCAAGTCAAAGAGAGACAAGTCTAAGTCAAAGAGAGACAAGTCCAAGTCAAGTCCTAAGATATTATATTAGATTCAATTTATATGAGGCATTTTTCTGGTTAGATTCACAAAAAAATGTACCCACTAATGACAGAAATATGGACTTTTTTCATATTATTAATGATCAAATCCTTTTTAAAAAACGTCAAAATCATTAACCATCGTTTTGCTGTGACGCATGTTTAATTAATTGATTATTTAACAGAACATTTGTTCTGGGCTTTTTTCAAAGGCTTGGTCGCTTTTTGCTCTCTGAAAATCTGGCAACCCTGACTGAATGACTCTAGGTTTTATTTTTTGATAATTCCTCTTCAAAAGCCAAATTAAAAAAGTTTAGGCAAAGTCTATTAAAAAGCCCTGTTAACTTTTCTGCAGTGTCGTTTTAGGTAGTGACATTCTGAGAGCTGATTGGCCGAGGATCTGGTCGCGGGCTGTGATTGGCCGACCGTGACAGACAGATGTAATTGATTCAAACTCCAGCTTCCTCACGACTCTGCGGATCCTTCCACATTTCAAACACACACTTCTTCTTCTTCTCAAATCCCTCGTTCATTTCTCCGTCTCTCATTGTTCTTCTTCCACCGACGGTCGATTCTTTCTCTTCTCGGAAAATGAGGCGTCAGGAGACAGAACCGGAGACGGAGCGGAGAGGGAGAGTCGGGATAATGATCGGAATTATGGAGTAAAAAAATAAATCAGTGTTTGTTGCAGAAAGGCATTGAGCTAGACTTACAGACGAGTTTTAGTCTGCTGTAACTGTATTTTATCTAAACTATTCTATTTATTATCGTCTTATTGCAGGTTTCTATTCCCTTGTTGTTCAAATCAATAGAATATATTCTTTTATTTGAAAACTGCTCCTCCACATTCTGACTGAAGCAAAAGTCTGAGAAGAAAAATAGATAAAATGTGTGTGTTTTATGGTGTAGTCACTGGAAGAGGCGTGGTAGTGGCTCAGGGCAGAGGAACTTTGAGGTCACTGAGAGAAGTGTTAAATTTAATGTTTTTGAGTAATGACAGTATGAGATTTCACGTGACTTTATCAAAAATAAACATTATGAAACAGACTTTATTTCTCTCAGATGAGGCGATCCAAAGACACAATGGACGGAACATTTGTAGCCATTTCTGGCAGTTTAAATAATGAAACTATAGTGAAGCTAACAGTTAGCATGATTGACTTTGGTGAATGACTCTGATTGGGGAATGACAAACAGTTGTACATGATTGGTTCTAGATTGTCAGAAGTGAGCTGGCTGCCACGAGTTTGTTTCGGTTGATAAACATTTTTTATCTTAACTTTTACCAAACCTCTCTTCCTACCGTTACCTTACCCGTTCTCTTAAAGTTAACTTTCATTCTCTGACATTTTAAGTTTAACTCCAGCTTAGCACATATTTGCTGTTGCCCAGCAAATAATTTGTTCATCAAACAGATTAAATACATCTTATTTAAAGTGAGCCTAAGAGACTTCAGGCCAATTCATGCTTCATCAGACGTCCAAAGTTTGTTCGGCAAAATGACGTCATTTTGTTCTTACGGCCGTTGTTCAGCAGTTCGTGCGTGTTGTTCTTGTTATATCAATTGATTGGCTAGTTTTTCCAAAGAGGGCAGGATTTCTCGCAGAATCCACTGCTGAATCTTTTGAAAGGTCTGTGCTGCCCGCCGAACATGCCGCTTGTCTCCCCCGGTCAGTATGGCCGTCCACTGATAACTAGGGCTGTACTCGATGTATCGGTATCGGGATATATCGTGACAAGCTTTTGGCAATACGCGTATCGTAACAAGGAGGTGTATCGGGATAGGTATCTGGATGCTTTAACTCATTATAAATTTTATATTCATTGATCCTGTACTGCTGCTTTAAGGCTGAAACTTGAGCTGAAAAGTGACTTATTCATAGAACACTTGTCCTTGTATTAAAAGAAGTGTGAAAATACAATTCTACTGCACATTTTGTTATTCTACATATTAATCAAAGTTACATTCTTAGCATTTGTTTTAAGGAGGGCTATACTCAAAACCATGTTTAAACATTTTTACAGGTAGTATACAATATTGTTTTATAGTTTTTATGCATTTTGTCATTTTGGTCAGTAAAATATTTTGATATGTATTGGGATATACATTTATCGGGATACGTATTGTATCGTGACCCCTGTATCGGGATGCGTATCGAACCGGAAAGCTCTTGGCAATACCCAGCCCTACTGATAACGTACCATCGTTTGGGTGCTTATTTGTCCCGCAGGCCGAACAAACTTCTTTGTCTCAGAGGCCAAACAAACTTCAAAATTATTTTTTATCAACTTTGCAGACATACTGTATGTATGAAACTTTAGTTTTACATAAGCATGTAAGCTCATGTGAGTATTTTGCCTAAAATTGACACGAGCTTCGAACTTGCGACTCTTTGCAATACACATCAGCTGCTTATCCATCTGAGCCAAGTGACATAACATGACGTGTGACCGCTTTCCAACTCGAACACACTGGTGGTTTCAGAAGCATGAGGCGTTTTAGCTGTGGCGTCAACTCAATATGATGTGGAAGTGAACTGAAAATGCACTGAAAGCGTTTGACCATCCACGGCTTTTGCACACATAACTGCAAATTGAGCAACTTTACACAAAATTGTCTAAAAAGGCCACAGTAGATAATTAAATTTGGAGCCGAAACACACAGTTTGACAGTGAAAAAAAAGTTCATTCTGCGTTTAGTTTCACTTTAAGCACATAAAGGTTGTGTTTCTTGGGCCAGTGAGAAATATGTGACAAACTGAGGGGCTCCTGTTGTTTTTCTGCTTTTCTGCCACTGTTTACATGTCACATACAAACTCAATATTCATACTGTGGTTGTGATTGTCTTTGCTTATTATCAATCTGTTGCTGCTTTTTTTTAAATTATTATTCGTGTTTTGACTTTTACCAGAGAAAATGTTCTTTCTCTATTGACTCTCATGCATTTTTGCCACTCACTGCTGACATTTAGACCTCTTTGACGTCATCTGCACAAACTCTTTACTGCTGCAGCTCTATTGTACGTTTACTGCACTGAAATTATGTTTTAGTTTTTGTATAAACCAGTTAAACTACATTTCCTCAGCCGTACAGTTCACACACACATAACTATTCTCGCTGGAAAAAGCATTTTGTTTTTTGTAGAATTTCTCTTACAGCCTGCGTGTGCGTGGGCCGAGTCACAACGGCAGCTGTTCTCATTGTTGTCGAGCTAAATTTGAGAGGAAATGGGGTTTCTGTCTGGACCGTCTTATGAATATTTTTACTGCCGGGAAATGACAAAGTTTACTTTTTACGCTGGAAACACAAACACCTGTTCTCTCTCAGGGAAATAACAATAGTCTCACATTATCACTGACGCTCTGGGCAAATACAGGCGGATAATGTTCACAGACGGAAAAGGAGAAATGTTCTGTTGTGTTTTCAAACCACAAACTGATGGTCAATACAATGACTTTTTTTTTAGTAAGATATAAGTAGTTTTTCCCTGCTTAAAGATGCCGTACTTGAGGTTGTATAATAATAAACTTTGTCTTTATATTAAAATTCATTCATTTTCTACCGCTTAATCCCGTTAGGGGTCGCGGGTGACTGGAGCCTATCCCAGTGACTTTGGGCCTTAGGCGGGGAACACCCTGGACAGTGGCCAACTTGCCGCAGGGTTACACAGACAACCATTCACTCTCTCATTCACCAAGGAAAATTTACAGTGATGCCCCAATTAACCTAAACATGCATGTTTTTGGAGGTGGGAGGAAACCGGAGTACCCGGAGAAAACCCACGGTGACACGGGGAGAACATGCAAACAATAATATATTAAAATGTACACTGCATTTTGATTGTGACAGAATCAGACCACTGTGTGCTGTCTAAATTAAAATAAAAGACAATTATTTCTCCTCAAGATCCAAATGCTGCGCTCTGATTGGCCGTGCTTGAGTGGTCACCAACAGTCTCATTTTGTCGTCTGTAAAAATACAGTATGTTATAATTGCAGACAAAAAAGATCTTTAAAAAAAAAGAACATTTTCTTATTCTGAGGTACAAATTTATTTTTTCAAATGAAATAATCTGCCAGTGCAGTAAGAACATTTGTTTTGAGCAGAAAATGCTAGTTTCATGTACTCTTGACAAGATATTTAAGCAAATCTTTTTCGAGCAATTATGACTTTAAATAGATAAAAATGTGCTTAAAATAAGTTTTTATATCTAGATAAGCTAAATCAGGAGAGAATATCTTAAAACAAGTCGAGCAGTATTGGTTAGACTGGGTTTTATAAGTCAGTGTTTCCCAACCAGGGGTACGTGGACCCCAGGGGGTACGCGACCATTTGCCAGGGGGTACTTGGGATGATTGAAGGTAGAATTTCAATTGTGAAATGCGAAAAGAAATGTTATTTGCAGCAGATTGTACATGTTAAGATGTTTGACATGAAATATATAAAACAATAAAATGCAAGGGTTATACATGAAAACATATGAGTAAAAAAAAATCAAAATCAAAATAACTTTATTTATCCGTTAGGAACTTCAATTGCAGACAGAGCACCATGAGCAGACACACGCGTTGTAAAAACACATTCATAAAAACACACAATAAAATAAATGAATCAATAAAAGAGTTCATAAATCGTCCATTCCTCTCTACAAAGTAGCCTATCACGTCAGCCTATCCCATCAGCCGTTCAACAGGCGGATTGAGGTGGGGACAAAGCTGGATGTGGCCCTCTTGGTTTTGAGTGAGAGGGATCTGAACCTACGACCAGATGGCAAGAGGGTGTACTGTGAGTGCAGAGTGTGTGAGCTGTCTGTGGAGATTTGTGCACCCTTTCTCATGACTCTGGTATTGTAAATGGAGGTGAGTGGCTCCTGTGGCCGTCCTATGATTTTACCAAAGATAAAAGATAAAATACCCCTAAAACTACATGACATAAGGCAGAGTTTTTCAACTAGTGTGCCGGGGAACACGAGTGTGCCTTGAGTTGCTGCCAGGTGTGCCTTGCAAAATATGCCAGTTTTCAATATTTAATCTATAAAATGGTTAATCAGATTTAATATTTTGAACACTTTGGAAGTTGTTTTACAGCAAAAAAAAAAAAAGCAAAAGCAATCACCATTTATGCATTAAAAAATAATTTAAAGATGTTCTATGTAAAAATGTAATAATATTTCAATATTTAAAAAAAATAAATAAAATAGAAGCAAAAAAGTGTGCCGTGACTCCAAAAAAGTTGGGAAACACTGACATAGGGGGTACTCCATGTGTGAGATCATGATTAAGGGGTACTCAGGATGAAAAAGGTTGGGAACCACTGTTATAAGTGACAAAATCTTTTAAGATGAATATGCTTGATTCAAGTAATTTTATCTCAGTTAGATTTTCCTTTTTTGCAGTGCGTATGTCTTGTGCTGAAGCATTTGTGAGAGTTAGAAACTAGTTGGACTTCATGTTTTGGGTTGTGAAAATCAGCTGCTCCGCTTCCATTTTCATTCATAAAAAGTGTTTTCTTAATCATTTTTTTCTACTTCATTCACAGAGTTCAGTGGAACATTGTAACTTCAGCAGCTGGTTTTCTCTAAATGAATTGAGAGAAAAAGCTTCTACACATTGAACTGAAACCGTTTTTGATGGTTTTCACAGAAGGGTTTGTTATAATCTACTTTTAAGCCTGATTTATTATGTTTAAGTCCCAATAGAAATATAGTAGATTAAGGTAAATATTATGCCGTGCGAGTGGGACATTAGTTTAGTTTAAATGCTGCCCAACATTCCATCAAAATATGAAGAAAAACTGCCTTGTTTTGTATCTTTTTTGGTTCAAGGTTCATCTGCGTTTCTTTGCTCTTGTGGCGTCAAAATCAATATTGAGTATGCTTTCCTTGGTATCAAATTTGAGTTTAAAATCCTAACATTGTGACAACCCAGAGTACTTAAAACAAACATTATTAATCCTTTAAAATCCTCCAAAACAACATGAGTCAGTCCAAGCGGCTTCAGGCAAGGTTGTCCCACGTGTCCGGACGTTTTTGTGACTAACTCCGGTGAATCACATTTAAACTAGACTCTTGTGTTTAAGCTTCTTCTGCCTCCTTCTCTGCCTTCATCTGCTTCTGTGATCAGCTGCTTATTAATTAGCTGGTTATTCTGCTCGTTTGCTCGGCCGTGATTGGCTAAAATCTTATGAATCACAGAGTCTAATTGAGTCTCGGTGATTTGAGCAGAAAACCCAAGTGTGACGGCGACGAATGAAGAATCTGCTCAAGCTGTCAGTCAAAGAGAGGTGACTGCATGTTTGTTTGTTTGTTTGTTTGTTTGTTTGTTTGTTAGCGCATTAGCTTAGTGACTCATTTGGCCTCTAGTTGTTGAGTCAAGGATAAGCTCATTTATTTTTGCCGCAAGATCAGTTCTGAGGATTGTTGAATATTGTTGAAGCTGGGAGAATTAGATTTGAAAAGAAAAATGTCTTGATTATGAGATTTTCCCAACAGTCATGTCAATTTTTGTTGAAAAGCTGCGTCTGTATAAGATCATGGCATAAATATTTGTTGGCTTCGATCTTAAGTGATGCAAAATATCTAGAAATGAAATGATTCAAATTTGTCAGTTTAAAGCAATGCTGTAGCAGTTAAAGGTGCATTTGTGCAAGTGACAAAGTTTTGAACAAGTCCATCCTCTTTAGCGTTTAGTGACACTCAAGCCTCGGGGATCAAAGATGGCGGCGCTGGGAGTCAATGGCTTCTGCTCACTGATGTTTGCTTCCAAATTGGTCGTTAGCTTTAGTCTTTTGCTTGGTGCTCTGAAGGCGCAGTTGTGTTTCCTCCAGGATTCTTCGACCGAAGAGCAGGACAAGCTCGAGCTGAACGAAGCCGAAAGCTCAGGTCTGACTGTTCTGACCAATCAGAGTGAGAGTTTTAGAGCGAGCAGCTGTAGTCGAAACTGAACCTTAAATAATACGTTTCATACAAAGCTAAAACCGTTTGAACCAGAAAAAAAGTTTATGATGTGAAAAAAGAGAATCTGACCGTTTTGAAAGCTGTAGATGTTGTGTGTGTTTGCTTTGTGCTCTAGGAAAAAAAATGCTTTCTAACTCGTAGAGCAGGGGTGTCAGACTCGTATCAAAAGGGCCACATTGGCCTCATGGTTGTCCTCGACACACGGTCTCACAGAAGGCGTACATTGACAACAAAAATAGAAGCACAGTCTGTCTACATATGTACGCCGTACATATAGCAGATATGAAAAAGCGTAAAAATACACGAATTTCACCGCGTAAAAATGCACGATTTGTTGAGCACGTGCGACGTTTTCTTCAGAGAAACGGTAAGTCAGGCAAAAGTACTAAAATGGTTAACATTAGGGGGGGCTGGGGTTGGTTATTAGATGTTATTTTGTTCATTTCATGAATAAGAACACTTAACAACCCATAAATAAGAATTGACCGTACTATAATTAGCAAAAGAGCCTTAAACTCGTGCTAATATACGCAATTTAATGTTGCGTTATGTCTGGTATATGTACGCTTTCTGTGAGATCGGCTGCTCGAAGGGCATTGTTACTAAATTATTTTACTAATCTTTACATATACAATAATAGTCTCTTTATTAGTTTTTATTTTATTAAGTGACTTCTGCATTACCTGGATGTACACTGACTGCGTGTTTGGTGCGGGTGGGGACTCACGCAGGTCCCGCAGAATTTAAAAAGTGCTTAAAACCAATGTGCGCATGTACGCGGACCTCTGAGGAGTGCGGGAGTCTTTTTTTCCCGAAGACCGCAGTGGTCTGGTGCGGCTTTCAATTCATTATACAAGCATTCTGGTGGGAAATTTACGTTTACCGCGTGGCTTTGGACAAAACCCGAACCACAGTTGACAGCATCTGGTGTAACAGGCACTTTGCAAGAAACCTGCAGGTGTCCCAAACCGAACCAGCCTCACAGTCTGTGTAGGGTTAGTCTGAAAAATAACTTACTCTTTAAGTTTCAGACAGTTATTAATAATTTCATCAGGTTGTGACCGGGTTACTTCTGACACTAATATAAGAATAAAGTAAGCCTTATTAGACCTGGAGGGTCACATGAAATGATGTGGAGGGCCGCATCTGGATTTTCTCACTGCAGGAACAATGGAGTGTCCACTGGGGCTGATTTGCAGCAGCTTCAAGCAGCAGTACTTTACCTAGATTAGAGCTGGGTGATATTGACAAAAATTAAAATCTCTATGTTTCTTTTACAATTCTCTATTACAATATTCTAAAGATTTTTTAAACCAAGCATCAAGAATGTCTTTTATTGTTTTAGTTGAAGTTTAATGATCAGATAAATTGGTCTGGGTTGACTAGAAACTTCGACCTAAGACATGGCTTTACCTCAAGTGGTGCAGGGCCAGACCACAGTCACTGGAGAGACGCTATCATTATTGTAAGCACATTTTTGTAAAAATGCTTTCTAATCTACTATTTTGGCCATTTCCTATGATACGTTTTATCACACTTGCCTTTCGTAGAAGCAGGTCCAAAAGCTATTCGCTAGTCTCGCGCCAACATAGTGATTGTTACGAACCTTCTTCTGTGTGTTGCAGGGTTAGCATTTCAATTTGTAACACTCGTCTGATACATTTATTCAATCAGAAATAATTTTAGATACAAAAAAGTGATCAGTTTTGAGTCAAAGAACCAAGATTGATAGAGCAAAGTGCATCTGCTGGACAATTTTTACTGGCCTCATCATGTCCACAGTGTTTATATTTATGATTCTCTTTTATGATTCTTGCTGTTACAAATATACACAGCTATCAATCCAAACACAACTATTTCCAACCAAATCTTCCATACGACACACCGGTGAACAGAGATTTTTCTTCATAAATAAGTCAAAACTAGCTCACACTGTGATTTAAACCGCCTGTATCTTCCTCCTCAGACTTCACATTTCTAACTCGTCTTGACAGTAAAAGTATTGTGTCCTTTGTATAACCTGAGTTCAGTGACGTCGCTTCTGTCAGTCCATCATTTAGCTCAGCGTGGGCTGTCACTCACACTAACATCTCCTCGTACAACGGCTAACAGTGGATATGTGACAGGCTAAAGGGGCTGAACGTGCTCTCCACATCCAGAGCCGGACCTTTCCTACGCAGACTACACTGTTGGCTTCACTCTCTGGTCTGAGCTGTACATATCCCTGTTTGATCAATCCTACAATCTTAAAAGTGATCAGCCTCCTCTCTACAGTCCTGTCCTTCCTCAGTGCTGCGCTCACGACTGACAGTTCAACCTGATCTCACAAGAATGCGTACATACACCACCACATTACAGGACATGTAAATTGCGTCTGATTTGCGGCTGGGATGAAAATCAGCTCCTCCAAATCCAAGGCCATGGTTCCCGATCGGAAAAAGGTGCCTTGCCCTCTTTAGGTGGTGGAGTTTGAGTATCTCAGGGTCTTATTCACAGTGAGGAAGGATGGAGCGTGGGAGGCGGGTCGGTACAGCGTCTGCAGTGATGAGGTCGCTGTATCGAACTGTTGTGGTGAAGAAGAATCTGAGGCGAGAGACAATTTAAATCGATCTACGTTCCAACCCTCACCTATGGTCATGAGCTTTGGGTAATGACCGAAAGGACAAGGTCGCGAATACAAGCGGTCGAAATTAGTTTCCTCCGCAGAGTGGTTGGGCACTCGCTTAGAGATAGGGTGAGAAGCTCAGTCACACAGGAGGAACTCGGAGTAGAGTCGCTGCTCCTCCACGTTGAGAGGAGCCAGCTGAGGTGAGCTTTTCAGATGCCTCCTGAAAGCCTCCCAGGGGAGGTGTTTCAGACATGTCCCACCGGTAGAAGACATCGAGGAAGTCCAGGACATGCTGAAGGGACTATGTCTCTGGACTGGCCTGGGAACGCCTTGGGATTTCCCGAAGAGCTGTGTGGACAGGAAAGTCTGAGCCTCACTGCTCAGACTGCTGCCTCCGCGACCTGACTCCGGATGAAGCGGAAAAAAATGGATGGATGACACGCATCGCAGTCTCAGTTCATTTCCATGGTGTTTGTAAAGTTGTATTCTTATTTATGAATTTTAATGAAATGCTAATCTTAACCTTTCCCAAACCCCATTCTAAACTTGATGCCTAAAAAAAAAAAAAATGTCCCCACATGGCCGTAATCAAACTTGTGTATTTTTTACGTTTTTCACATCGTGCCATATCTACGGGTAACATAAGTATGCAATAAAGAAATCAAGCTTATGATGTTTTGTGTCGTGGTATAGAGGGACATCACATTCCTCTCTACTGTGCATGAGTTATGCAGAAAGAGCCGCTCTCCATCTGCTTACATTGGGAAACTTCTTTGAATAAAACAACAAAACAGGACGAGAGCAGCTGTTTGGATCAGGTCTGAACCGGTCTGACAGACGTCTGTCTCCTGAAGCTTGAGACACTGTTTTTCTCACAGTTTTTCACCTGAATGTAACTTTTAAGGGTCGTAGGGTCGAGTTTCATTCACAAATGTTGATTTAGAAGCAGAACTTTTGTTTTCTCACAGATAAACTTTGTAGTGACTGACAACGGAGCTTTTCTGACTTGTTTCCACTGTTTGTGTCTGATTGAATGCCCCCAAAATGTTAAATCTGACAAAGCAGAACAGAAAAGTCTGCCAGGTAACAGACAGGGTTATGTAGAAGTGCATCTTATTTTATGTGTATTTTTTACCATTCTGAGCCTCTGAGAATAAACAGCTACATTTAAGGTGATGTAAACTCATACAAACCGTCAGAATCAAGTCTTTTCAGTTTAAAACACGCCTCACACATACACGTTCCCTCCTGGTGGAAAAGAATGGAGCAGAATAACTTCGACAATCTTTTGTACTTGTTCTGATTTTTACTCTGAAATTTCGTGACATTTTCTTTCCCATTTCCCCAAATCCAGCCGGTGTCACCCGCTCGCCGCACAAAGACGTCAATCACTCTCTGATTTTTCTCTTTCGGCAGAAAAAATACGGCTCCTTTGATTCGCTAAAGTCCTTTTTTTTATGACGAGCCGAAGCTAGAGCATGTCTTTAAACCGTTCTTTGGAAAGGGGACGTTTTACTGTCTTTGGAAGCTGTTTGGATCTTAAGTCTTAGTTTGTTTAATGACTGGGACAAGAAATCAAACATGAATGAAAAATAAAAATAAAACAATACACATTCAGAAAACAGTGATTGTCCAGAGCGTCTCCTGTGCTTAGACCCTTTGTTGGATCCTCACAGGTTTGCTTTATATGCTTTACATGGGAGCTTTATGTAACAGCAGCGACTGAATGGAGCAGGTGTGAAGGGAATAAATGGAACTGAAAACTGGAAGATAAAAGAGGAGCATACCAACAAAAAAAAAACAAAAAAAACAACAACAAAAACTGAAATAATAGTAATTTATGGAAGATTATTGCATTTATTTGACAAGGAAAGTTTTGTCAAAACAGATGTGGAGTCATTCCATAAAATTTGTATTTTACAATGGATTTAGGACTTTTTTTATCTTTGTATCTTTCACTTCAGTAGATGACGAGCTTGTCTACTAGGTCTGTACGAAGACATCTTAGTCTCTGCGTTTGTTCAGACATAAAGAGAAGTCTTACCCCCGGTCTCACACTTGATCCAGTCCGTACTCCGGTCCGGCGTACGGAGGCTTCCGTTTCTTGAAAAAGTAATGAGAGGCCTCTCCACCGCGATCCGTCCGGTGCCGGGCGAGCGCGCAGGCTCTGCTCCGTACGTTTGGATCGTTTCTGTTTCATTGAAATTTTTCCGGACTGCCGGAGCGCTCCGGAGCCCTTGTTGGTAAAGTGGTGAAAATCAGACACAATAAACAGGAAACCCAGCGAGCGCAGGTGAAGTGAAACCGGTGGTTTTCAAGTAAAAACATTACGTTTCTACTAATACAACAAATACGGCAAAATGCTCGACATATATGCGACTATGTGAAACAGCAGGAGGTAAATAACGTCCGTACTTACCTATTATAGCTCGAAAATCGCAACAGAAAATTGACGTGACGTGAAATACAGCGCAAACACGCGCAGGTGTTCCTTTGTTTACATATCCATGTGCCAGAGACCGCGTAAACTCCCCAAAACTCCCAAGTTGAGTGTGAATCCCTGTGAACTCATGCCAGCAGAGTCCGTACACATGCATGTTCTAACCTGGCCAGCCAGATGGTTTATCTCGCGGTATTTGTGAATTCACAAACACGAGATAAACCATCTGGCCTTCGTCCGGCTCGATTGGTTTGAGAGTCCGAACCAAGCGATGACCAGCCCAATCACATCACAGCAGCGTGGTTTTGAACCAATCACATTGTAGCAGGGGGGCTAACACGGGCCGTTAGCTCCCCGGTGCCGCAGCCGAGTCTGATTCAAGCTAAACAAAGACGGCGGCTCCCGTGGATGTACGTGTTTCTGCTGCTTTTGATGCGGTTTCAGCAGAAATACGGAGTAATTTCTTTTTGAAAGAAGAGCAGTATGTGTGACACGTACTTGTTCTATCTCACGCGGACATTGGATACAATTACGAGTTGTTGCTGTGATTGGCTAAGCTCAAATAAGGTAGGCCCCACACCCAATCAGCTCGAAGTATTTCACTAAACGCCCCGCCTTTTCTCGAACGCTTTCAGGAGTCAAGTCCCAGATGGATATAGTGAGAACTCAGATAGGAGCTCAACACAGATCCTCTGGCGTGAGCGCAGGTTATGCATATTCTGGAACCGGCAGTGTGAAGTGACGACCGGACCCAAGACGGAATCCGGATCTGGATCTGGACTAGAGGCAGTGTGAGCCCGGTGTTACCTGTTGGATACTGGCTCATGTTTCTACCAAATCAACTGATTCAATATGATCTGCTCCAGGGTCACAAGATGATGCGTCTGAAATGACCAGGCAGGACATGTAGTGATACAAGAAACAATCAGGAAGTGTTAGTCTGGTCCGGGCAAGCTCCAGTGATAAAAGATGGCCGCCGCTTTACGTCAATGGCTGCTTGAATTCAGCTAACCTCCGTACACTGAACATGCGGGCAGTTGTTCTTTCTCTCATGCGGACGTGACCCACACTTACCAATCAGAGCGGTAGCTTACTAGAGCGAACAGAGCTGTAGCCGAAGCTAAAGATTAAAAAGCTATTTTTAATTAAACTGAAGACATTTGAACCGGAAAAAAGTTCTTGTTTTGAAACTAGGTCAGAAGTCCAACCTTTTTGAAATGTGTAAGTGTCTGGGAGGCAGCAGCAATTTGTGATTACATTGTGCTCTATGGAAAAAATGTTTTCTGGTCTGAGGGGATTTTCCTGCTGCAGAACCAATGGAGCGGCCACTACTTCAACTCAATACGGTGTTAAGCAGCAATGTCTTATCCAGCTATTTTTAATAGATCCTTCTCCTGAACACATCTATGTTCTTTACTGAACTGACAGACACTCTGCATTCAGCATTTTCAAAATAGCTGTTGTTAACTGTAAAATATTTTTTTTGTCCTTTTAAGATATGTTAATACATTACTATTTTGGTCATTTCGATTAAGTTAGACCAGAGCTATTCAGTTATATTATCCAGCGGGCCAGATTTTTCAAAGGACTAATGGTCTGTGGGCGCGACAACAGAAGCTGTCCCAAGACTTATGTTTAGTAAAATTGAAAACTAAGTCTAAATTGCTTCTGTCATATAACAAGATCAGCATGATACAATCCAAAACCATAAACATGAGCAAATCAGACAACAGATTAAGGACTAGGCCTAAACCTAGAGTTAATCCAATCTATGCAAGCCGCGATTTTGGCCCTTTGTCTTAGCCAGTCTTAGCCTTGGTCTTAATTATTCCTCTGTTGGCCACTAGTGGCTCTCTCCAAGCTCTATACACTGTCAGTGTAGAAGGTGTGGCTCCAGCCAGCATGTGGGGGATACAGTTTCCTTCAGTGAACAGACACATGCTCACGCCTGTGACAAAGTGAGCAGTGATCACAGGCAAAAGTACTGTAGCAGCAGCTTCAGTTTGGAAAAAAAACTATAATAATAGAAGTCAACAGGTTATTGTAAAAGACAGACAGCATTTTAGACAAGTTGTTAAAGTCTGTCAAGTAAATGACTTTTCACCAAATAGTTTTCTATTTTACACTTTTTTTCCAAAACTGAAGCTGCTGCTACAGTTCTCTTTTGCCTGTGATCCTAAAGCAGCTGCTCACTTGTCACAGGCGTGAGCATGTGTCAGGTTCAATGAAAAAAACTGCACCCTCAATCTGGCTGAAGCCAGACCTTCCTATACTGACAGTGTATAGATCTTTGAGAGAGCCACTAGTGGCCAACAGAGGAATAATTAAGACCAAGGCTAAGACGCGCTAAGACAAGGGCCAAGATCAGGCTGTTGTCTCTAGGTTTACATTTGTGCTACTTGCAGGGTGAACTCAATTTGAACCAAGACTAGAGAACATTTATGAAGCCAGAACAAAGTTGAACAAACAAATATCAGTGGCATTTCAGCTGATTAAGTTGATTTTTAAAAGTACTGCAAGGCGACTGAATACCAGATCTAACCAAGAAATGTGGTCCAGTCCATGGCCCACTTTACTATGATGGGCCAGTCTTTATGTTGCTGTAAACCCACCACTTTCACTGTAAATCAGATAAAGTGTTCTCCCAGGCTTCTTTCCAATGTGGTCCAGTTCATGGCCCATTTTACCATGGTGGGTCACGTCATATTGCTAGTGGGCCACTATTTGAATCGCCCTGGGTTGACCATATTTTCAGTGAAACACCGTGGACACCAAACATTTTGCCTGTTTTCACCTAGAGGTGGCTGTTTTAATGAAGTTTGTAGTTTTATTTTGTTCAGCACATGTGGAGGGGAATCCACAACTGTTACCTAGCAACCTCATTGTAAATCTGAGTCGAAACCAACTTAAACAACACAGGAGACAAATATAATAACTTATAATACTTTATTGTGTTAAATGTTTGTTTAAACTCCGGGAAACTGTTTAGTTGGTGTGTAATGGTCTTTTTCATGTTACAAGTGGAGGGATTCTGTTTCAGATCTTAAACTATTCCTGTCATTGTCCACCTTTATTTGTCAATTTTTCCATAAATTGCATCTTAATCGCTGTAAAACTGTGATCAATATTCACCACAAAGACTCCAAACCAAGTCAAAAGTAGAAAAACTTATAATCTGTCACCATGGGCTTTAAATTATTACATGTTTTTTTTTTTTTTTTTATTTTTTCAAGCTTAATAA
This sequence comes from Mugilogobius chulae, assembly GCA_038363315.1. Lineage (NCBI taxonomy): Eukaryota > Metazoa > Chordata > Actinopteri > Gobiiformes > Gobiidae > Mugilogobius > Mugilogobius chulae. The sequence continues at coordinate 23,109 of JBBPFD010000124.1, forward strand.
ACCTTTTTTTGTGTCTAACCAGTTTTCTCCTCAGGCTCCATGTTTGTGTCTGTGTGACTGTTTGAGCGTCAGGACCGTCTTCTTTTTCTTGCCTTCTTTTTGAAAACACACACAAAAAACACACACAAAAACTGTTTCAGAATAAAGCCACGTTTCTTGTCAAATATTGTCTTTTCTTGTGCTAAAATTCTATGTTTTTGTTTTTTATCTTTTGGGGAAAAACAAAAAAAAAACTTTATAAAAACACATTGTCTTTTTTTCTTCTTCTTCTTCTTGTTCTTTTTTTTTTTTTTTTTTTTTTTTTTTTTTTTTACGTTTTTTGCCAGTAATCTTTTTTGAATTTTCTCTTTTCTCTTTTTCCCCCCTTTTTTCTTAACCCTAGGTCCGATCACAAAAAAACACGACGAATCTTCGACCAACAAGCCGCGGGACGAAGGTATTTTTGTTGCATGTTTTTTTCTCTTCTTCTTCTTCTTCTTCTTCTTGTTTTTTCTTGAGCCTTTTTGGGGTTGTCACACACACACACACACACACACACCGCAGACAGATACACACACGTACAGTATTTTCACATTTTTCTGCTGTTTGGGAATAATTTGAAATGTTTAAATTGCTGCTGCGTTTGTGATTGTGCTGTTTTAACCTGACACTAATGTGACTGTTGTCGTTACAGCCGGACCTTTAACGCATTTTTGTCACTTTGTTTAAAGGCTGTAGAGCTGGTTTTGTTCTGGTTTAGTCTCTATGGATGATCAGTAGGGATGGACGAGACAGAATTTCAAGAGACGAGACGAGCCACGAGATTGGGTCCACGAGATCGAGACGAGACAAGATTTTAAATAATTTGCATTAATTGTTTCAATTAGAATTTAAACAAGGCAAATTAAAAAAAAAAATTCGTAATATTATTATTGTTAGTTTATATTCTTTTAGTTTAGTTTAGCTTTACCTTTCATTATGTGTATCACCTTGGATTTTTATTTTTTCAACGATCTGAGTTTGACTGAAATTGATCCGCTCCCCGTGTGTAGCTCAGACTCCGCCCCCTTCCCTTCCTTCACAGCGCTGCGCTGATTCTTCCATGCTGCTGCAGGCACCAGACGAGACTTTCGTACTTTTTACCTTTATTGATGATACAGGCCAAAATATCTCTTGTGTGGATCTGTTTTAAACTATGTTTAAGTGTGAAAAAACACCGCGCTTTTCCCGCGATGTCCCGCGTATATTTGACGATTATATATTTTTCACGCTAAACTTTTACAATGTTTGACTAATTATCTCTGTCAATATTGGTCCTATCTGTACGAAATAAAAACTGAGACAGAGTTTAGACTGTTTTCTGTCAGAATAAGCGCTACAAGTCTCTGTGTGGGAGAAATTTACTACAGCTGCTCAAAAATTACAAAAACTTTGATTTCTGACCATGGAAAAATTCTCACAAGACAGTTTCAGTACGTGTGCGCACAGTATCCGTACAGTTTGATCTCGCGAGATCTCGCGGACACAGATCTCGTTCCCATCCCTAATGATCAGTGATGAGTTTAGAGTGTTTATTAGTCTAACATCGTCTGCTCTTAAAGGTGCATTATGTGAATTTACACTGTAAAAAGTCCTGAGGGGAGAAAAAAGAGGGGGGAGAGAGGAAGGGGAGGAGGAGAAGGGGTGGGAAAGGGAAAGGAAGAAAGAAGAGAGAAAGAGGCAGGGAGAGAGAAGAAGAAAGCAAGAGAGAAAACATGAGGGGAGTGAGGGGTGAGGAAGAGAGGAGAGGTAGTGACAAGGAGGGAGAAGGGGTGGGAAAGGAGAGAAAAAAGAGAAGAGAGAGAAAAAGGAGGAAAAGAGGGAGAGGTGGAGAGAGTGGGGAGAGGAGAAAGAAAGCGAGAGAGGAAAGGAGGGAGAGGGAGGAGGGGGGTAGAGGAAGAGATGGAGAGCTAGTGTGAAGGAGGGAGAAGGGGTGGGAAAGGGAGAGAAAAAAGAGAGGGAGAGAGAAGAGAGAGAAGAAAGAGAGAGAGGTGGGAGAGGGAGGAGAGAGAGAGAAGAAAGCAAGAGAGAAAAAGAAGGGAGGGAAGAGAGCGAGTGAGAGGGGTAGAGAGAGAGGGAGAGGTGGAGAGAAGGAGGGAGAGGGGTGGGAAGGGAGAGAAAAAAAGAAGAGGAGAGAGAGAAGAGAGAAAAGAGGAAAGAGGTGGGAGAGGAGAGAGAGAAGAAGCAAGAGAAAAAAAAGAGGGGGGGGTGTGAGATGGAGGGAGAGAGAGAGAAGAAAGCAAGAGAGAAAAAAGAGGGAGGGAAGTGAGGGGGTAGAGGAAGAGAGGGAGAGTGGCATGAAGGAGGAGAAGGAGAGAAGAAAGAAGAGAGAGAGGGAGAGAAAAGAGAGAGAGGAGAGAGAGAGATAGAGTGGGAGAGGAAGGAAGAGGAGGAGAGAGAAGCGGAGGAGAGGAGAAGGGTGGGGAGAGGAAAGGAAGAAAGAAGAGAGAGAGGGAGAGGTGGAGAGAGAGGGAGAGAGAAGGGGTGAGAAAGGAAGAGGAAAATAGAAAAGAGAAAGAGAGAGGAGGAGAGGAGAGAGAGAGAGAGAGAGGAAGAGATGAAGAAAAGAGATAAAGGTAAGTGGAGAGAAGAGAGAGGGAGAAGGAGAGGAGAAGGGAGGGGAGGGAGGATAAGGAAGAGGGCAGAAAGCAAGAGAGGAGAGAAGAGAGAGTGTGAGGGTATAGAGAAAAGGAGAAAAGAGGAGAGAGAGAAAGAGAAAGGGATGACAAAGAAGAGGGCTGTGAGAGAGCGAAAGGGTGAGAGAGAAGAAAGGGAGGAGAGAGGGACAGAGAAAGGAGAGAGGTAGAGGGAGGAGAAAGAAGGATGCGAAAGAGAGAGAGGTGAGCTAGAGTAAAAGAGTGAGAAAGAAGTGTTGAGAAGGAGAGAAGAGAGTTAGGAAAGGTAGAGGAGAGAGAGTGAGAGAGAAAAGGGATGAGAGAGAGCAGAGTAAAAGAGAGAGAAAGAAGGGGTTGAGAGAGAGAGAGGAGAGAAGAGAGTGTGAGGGTAGAAGGAAGAGAGAAAGGAGAAAAGAGAGAGAGAAAGATAAGGATGACAGAAGAAGGAAGGGAGAGAAAGATGAAGAGAGAGTATGGGTTGGAGAGAGAGGAAAGGGAGAGAGAAGAGGAGAAAGAGGAGGAGAGAGGGAGTGAGAAAGGGAGAGGGAGAGGAGAGAAAGAAAGGAGAAAGGGAGAGAAAGTATGAGAGAGGAAAAGGAAGAGAAAGGGGAGAAGAGAAAGAGAAGGGGAAGAGAGAGAGAAAGAGAGGGGGAGAGGAAGAGAGAGAGAAGAGTGGGAGAGACATAGAAGGAGAGAGGAGGAGAGAGAAGGGGGGTGGGGAAAGGAGAGGAAGAAAGAAAGAGAGAAAGAGAGAGAGGAGAGGGAGAGAGGTGGGAAGAGAGAGAGAAAGAAAGAGAATGAAAGTGAGAGAAGGGGATGAGTGAGGGAGGGAGAGAAAGGATTGAGAGAGAGAGGAAGAGAGGGGACTAGAGTAAAAAGAGTGAGAAAGAAGAGGTTGAGAGAGAAGAGAGAAAGGAATGAGAGGGAGAGAAAAGGAGGAGAGAGGGAGAGCAAGGGTTGAGAGAGATGAGAGTAAGAGAGTAGAGGAAGAGAGAGAGGGGACGATATAGAGGGAAAAGAGAATGAGAGAAGAAAGGGATGAGTGAGGGAGGGAGAGAAAGGGTTGACAGAGAAAGAGAGAGAGAGAGAAAAGGATGAGAGAGAGAACAAGACAGAGAGGAGCTTAGTGAAAGATGAGAAAGATGGGGTTGAGAGAGAGAAAGAAGGGGTAGAGAAAGAGAGAGAGAGAAAGGGACTAAAGAGAGGAGGAGAGAGAAAAAGAGAAGAGGAGAGGAAGAGAGAAATGGATGAGAGAAAGAAAGGAGAGAGGGAGAGAGAGAAAGGTGTGAGGGAGAGAAAGGGTTAAGAGAGAGGAGAGAAGAAGACAGAAAGAGAGAGGGAGAAGGAGAAAGAAATGGATGAAAGAGAGGGAGGGGAGAAAGAGGAGAAGAGACATAGAGAGAAATGGATGAGGGGAGAGAAAGAAAGTAATGAGAGAGAGAGAACAGAGAGACAGAGAGTGAAAGAAGAGCAAGAGAGGAAAGTGAGAGAGAAAAAATGAAGAGAGAGAGAGCGTCGTTTCTCTCGTCCTCAGACCTTAATCCTCGCCTCCTCTCGTCCTTGAAACTCAATCTGGGACCGGACGAAGCGGGAGGTTGTTAGAGCCGTCCGCGCGCCGCCTTTTTGAGACGCGCCGCCGTCCGTGTCGTTACGGCGTCGTGGCGCGGGCCGGACGGACGCGGTAAATAAAGCGCAGAGTGGGACGCGTTCAAGGACACTCGGGAGGATTGGGTTCTGCTGCTCTGAGAAAAGGAATGAGTGTCGGTTTCTCTTTTTCCTCTCTTCTCTGCATGTCTCTCTCTCTCTCATTTCCTCCCTCACTTTCCTCTCTTGCTCTTCTTTCACTCTCTCTTTTCTCTCAATCCTTCTCTCTCATCTTTTTCTCTGTCTCTTCTCTTTCATTCCTTTCTCTCTCCCTCCGTCTACCCCTCTCTCTCTTTCTCTCTCACTCACTCACTCACTCTCTTATCCCTTTCTCTCCCCTCTCCTCCTCCCTCTCTTTCTCCCTCACACCCTTTCTCTCTCTCCCTTATCTCCTCCTCTCTCTTTCTCTCTCTTTCATCCCTTTCTCTATCTCTCTCTTCTCACTCTTTACTCTAGCTCCTCTCTCTTCATCTCTCTCTATCTTCTCTCTCTCACCCCTTCTTTCTCTCTTTTACTCTAACTCCTCTCCCTTCCTCTCTCTCATTCCTTTCTTTCTCTCTCTCTTCCTCTACCCTCTCCTTCTCTCTCTCTCCCTCTCTTTCATCCTTTTTTCTCTCACTTTCTCCCTTCTCTCCTGTCACTCAACCCCATCTTTCTCACTCTTTCCTCTACCCCTCTCTCCTCTCTCCTCTCTCTCTCTTCTCTCTTTCTCCCTTATCTCCTCCTCTTTCTCTCTTCCTCTTTCATCTCTTCCTGTCTCTCTCTCTCACACCCCTTCTTTCTCTTTTCTAACTCCTCTCTCTTCATCTCTTTCACTCTCTATCTTTCTCTCTCATCCCTTTCTCTCTATATATCTCTTCTTGCTTTTTACTCTAGCTCCTCTCTCTTTCATCCCTTTCTCTCTCAATCCTTCTTTCTCACTCTTCCTCTAGCCTCTCTCTCTTTCTCACTCTCCCTTCCTCCACTTCTCTCACCCTCTACCCCCCCTCTCTCATCCTTTCTCTCTCTCCCTTTCTCCTCCTCTTCTCTCTCTCTTTCATCTCTCTCACTCTTTATCTTTCTCTCTCACACCCCTTCTTTCTCTTTTACTCTAGGTCCTCTCTCTTCCTCTCTCTCTCATTCCTTTCTTTCTCTCTCTCCTCTACCCTCTCTCTTCTCTCCCTCTTTTTCTTCCCTTTCTCTCTCTCTCTCTCAACCCCATCTTTTTCACTCTTTTCCTCCAGCCCCTCTCTCTATCTCTCTATGTCCTCCTTTCTTTCACTCCCTCTACCCTCTCTCTCCTCCTCTTCTCTCTCTCTTTTTCTCCACTTTTCGCATCCTCTACCCCCCCTCTCTCATCCCTTTTCTCTCTCCTCTCTCCTCCTCTTTCTCTCTCTTTCAACCCCTTCTTTCTCTCTCTCCTGCTTCCCTCTCTATCTCTCCCTCTCTCTCATCCCTTTCTCTCTCACTCTCTCTCTTCTCTCCTCTCTTCTCAAACCCTTCTTTCTCCTCTTTCCTCTAGCCCCCTCTCTCTCTTTCTCTCTCTCCTCTCCCCCCTCTTTCTCTCCCTCACACCCTTTTCTCACATCTTACTCTCTCTCCCTTATCTCCTCCTCTTCTCTCTCTTCCTCTTTCATCTCTTTCTCTCATTTTCCTCTCTTCTCTCACACCCCTTCTTTCTCTCTTTACTCTACCTCCTCTCCCTTCCTCTCTCTCTCATTCCTTTCTTCTCTCTCCCTTATCCCTCCTCTCTCCTTCTCTCTCTCTCTTCATCCTTCTCTCTCTCACTCTCTCTCTCATCAATAAAAACCACTAATTTGATGAATAATGTTTAGAAAAGTCGTCTCTGAGTAATCTGTGTTGAATTTCCCAGATGTGTCACTTTGTGTTGTAGTAAGTATATTCATCCCCAGCAGACTTTCAGATTCATTTAGACTTGTTTTTTTTATTCTAAACAGATAGAAGGACATTGTTATTGTCAGTCAGCTCGATAAATAAAATAAATAAATGCATTTTGAATCTGTAAACTGGGTCACATTCAAGGACACTTCGTAAAAATGCTTTTCTAATTTGCCCCAAACCCTTCTGACTTTCTTATCCTCTCTCTCTCTCTCTCTCTTCTCTCTCTCTCTCTCTCTCTCTCTCTCTCTCTCTTTCACTGCCTCATTTGCAATCTCTCTTCTCTCTCTTTCTCACTCTCTCCACTCTCTCTCACTCAATCCTCTATTTTGCCCTCTCTCCCTTTCGCCCTCCTCTTTCTCTTTTTCCCTCTCTCTCCCTTATCTCACCATTTTCTCTCTCTCCCTCCTCACCCCTCTTCTCCTTTCTCTCTCTCCCCCTCCCCTCTCTCTCTTCCTCTTTCTCTCCTCTCCTCTCTCCCCTCTCCCCCTCTCTCTCTCTCCCCTCTCCCTCTTCTCTCCCCTCCTCCCTGTCCCTTCTCTCTCGCTCGCTTCCCTCTTCTCTCTCTCCCTCCCTTTCCCTCTCTCTCCCTCCCTCCATGTCCCCCCCTCTCTCTCTCTTCTCCATCTTCTCTCTCTCATCTCTTCCCCCCTCTCCTCTTTCTCTCTCCTCCCTCCCTCCCTGTCCAATCTCTCTTTCGCTTTCCCCTCTTCGCTCTCTCTCTCTCTCCTTACCCTCTCTTCTCCTCTCTTTTCTCTCTCAAAACCTCCCTCTCTCCCTTCTTCCTCTCTTTCTCTTCTCTCTTTTTCCTCTCTCTCTCCCTCTCCTCCCTCTCTCCCTTCTCTCCCCGCCCCCTCTCCTCTCTCTCTCTCCTCTCTTGATCTCTCTTTTATCTTTCTCCTCTCTCTCTCCCCTCCCTCTCTCCTCTCTTTCTCTTCCCTATCTCTCTCTTTCTCTCTCTCTCCCCCCCTTCCTCTTCCCTCCCCACCCTCCCTCCCTCCTTGTCCATCTCTCTCTCTCTCTTTACCCTCTCTTCTCCTCTCTCTTCTCTCTCCCCTCCCTCTCACTCTCTCCCTTTCTCTCTCTCTCTCTCTCTCTCTCTCTCTCTCTCTCCCTCTCTCTCTCTCTCTCTCTCTCTCCCTCTCTCTCTCTCGCTCTCTCTCTCTCTCTCTCTTTCTCTCTCTCTCTTTCCTTCCTACTCTCTCTTTGATTTCCGCGCTGCACATTTGAAGTTCAGGATTTGGGATTTGGACGCCCGAGGATCAAACCACCACAGACACTTTTTATTTTTTATATTTTTATTTTTTGAAGCTAAAAGGCGTCAGAAGCCCAAACCCGAAAGCGAGAGAAGAGAAGCAGAAAAATAAGATTCAGAAGAAGAAGAAAATGCACTTAACTCTCAGTCTAAACTTCCAAATTGATAAATTAATTAAGAATGCAGGTTGAAAAAGGGAAAAAAAAAGCTAGCTAAATAAACAATAATGGGAAATAAATGGATGGATGAATAAACAAACAAATTAGCTAATGAATGACCCAGACCCTTTTTGGGGGGCATCATTTGTGTATGGTGTGTGTGTGATCTCACAAGAAAGTGTACATGTACCACGAGATTACTAATCATGATAAAGTATAATCAGTATACATTTTGAATTGGAATAAACATTGTTTTAATTAACTTACATTAAAATGTTGTGCTCAATTTAATTTACTTTGTTGTTTGCAACATCGTATCATAGAAAAATGTAGTAAAATCAACAAGTTATTTTTTTCCAGTGTGGATTCTTTCCGCACACTCGCGCGACTCTGCAACACAGTCTCACAAGAAGCGTACATATAGCACGACACAAAAATAGCGTATTTTTAGCATGATATAAGTCCTGTTTTGCGTACTTATGTTACGCCGTACATATAGTACGATATGAAAAAGCGTAAAAATTACACGAGATTTGGTTGAAGCCATGTGGAGACGTTTTCTTCAGGTGAAACGGGTAAGTTTAGGCATAAAGTTACTAAAATGGTTAACATTAGGGTTGGGGCTTGGGGCAGGTCAAAGGGTCTTTCACACCAAGCGAGGGTCGCCTGTCTGAACCAGTTTGGCAACTTCTGCCGACAGGCGGCTCACGTGTGTTTGGTGTGAATGGCGCTGTCGGGGGTACTTTGCTTGTAAAGTCGGCATCGTCAGCGGTCGGTAGTTGCCGCATATGCGGCTGTTTGATTGGCCCGTGGCTAGCAAATCAGTGTGCAAGAAAATGGTGCGGAAAACCGAAAATGACGCTTATGGAAAAACAGTATTTACCTGAGTATGGATTGTTGTTATTTGCCGGGTTCAAACGAGACGTAAGTACGGAGAAGAATGGCTACTACTTGATCCGAGGAAAACAAAGATGGAGGAGTACAGCTGTAGTACGAAGGCTGGACTGTAGCGGGAAATAGAAGTTTAGCCTAATCCGTGAGGTAAGATAAAAATCTGTTCGCCACAGAGTTTGACAACTACTCGCGCACAACTTTTGTTTTGTCTTTTTCGTCAAGCGTTACGTCACGCGCATGCTCACTCGGCATTTGTTCGCCGACTGTTGGCTGCTTGGATCGTGTTTGTGCGAAGGCTTTTTTACATCGATGCGCCCCAAAGAGACTAGAACAGACGGTGCGTCGCTCCTCCTACCGACAACGACTGGGAGTTGTGTTGGTGTGAAAAAGCCTTAAGATTAGATGTAGGATTTTGTTAATTTTCATGAATAAGAACACGTCTTAACAACCACTATTGAAATGAACGGGGACTGTGACGCGTACTATAATTACGCAAAAGAGCCTTAAACTCGTGCTAATCATACGCAATTTACATGTAGCGTTATGCCGTGGTATATGTACGCTTTCTTGTGAGATCGGGCTGGACTCTGGGACGTGCGCTTGCACTGCTCCGACGTCTGTGTACGAGGCAGATTGATTTGAAGCACTTTGTAAGGATGCACTCACACTGGCACAACCGAACCGCGCCCATGCCCGGATGCCCCTACGATTCTTCTGTCCAGTGAGAGCGCAAACGAACCGCGCTTGTTTGGATCTGACTCTGGCGTGGTTGTAGGAGGTGGACCAGAGCTCATGTACACGCACGACTTTAGCTACAAGCCCCTCGTGAGCGCTGATGTTTGTCACAAAAAGAAGTACAAAAATAAACTCTGTGGATGTATTTATTTATTTATTTAAAGGACAATGTGCAGTTACATTAAAAAGATGGTTGCACCAGATTTAGCAACATGCTAGTTTCCATCTGTAGTGCTTGAATGCGCTAACGCTAACATTGAATAACTCCATGACTGTTGCTCTTGCTGCTCCAGGCAATTTTTTATTTTAATCCAAAGCCGGACAGAAGAGCGCGCATCGCGGGCAACACTCGGTCTGCATCGTTATTTTAAAGATTAACATTCCCCAGGACTTATTTTCACCGCTACAGCATTAGTACCTCAGTGCTTAATCCAAGCTTGAGCGCGACATGTGAACACACAGCTAGAGGATGACGTCACCGCCTCGATTCGTTTGTGCAGGTGTAAGTGCGGACCAGAGAGCACGACACGGTTAAAACCCGCTAGTGTGAATGCGTCTTTAGTCTTACAAGAGTTGCGTGAGTCCCGCCTCGAACCGAACATGCGCTCAGTGCACAGCAGGGGTCAGTTGAACATCTTTAACTCACACTGTCAAGTTACATCAACACAAACTTCATTTAACTTATCGGCCTCGTAGCTTTTTATTGTGCAGGTTTAGTGGGCAAAATTAAAGTTTGAAAACTGCTTCATAGTCACAGGAAGTTGTTGCCACATGGTTTCATCCATTGTATTAATGAATACATTTTCACAAACTAGAATAATTAAATCTATCTAACTCTCTCTAATGCAGAAGATAAAACCGTAATAACCGTGACTGGGACAGACTGACTTTCTCTAACCTGATGATTGATTGAAACGTTTGTCACATTTCTCATTTTCTCCTCGACCAGCGAGTCGTAGAAATATGAACTGTCCAAGCGCACATTCATTAGACTTTTATTAACAAAGCCTCGGAGTCGTTAATCACAGGTGACGCGGCGCTAATGCTAACTCTTATCTCCATTTGTATTCATTTAACTGCACTGTCAAGAGCTAGGCTGCGCGGCTAACGCTAAAGCTGCTGCGATAATGAACCGCTTTGAGCAATTAGAGGATTGTACGGTGATATTTAATGCAGATGTTTGGCAGCTGAAGTGAAAAGACATTTGAGAACTAATTTGCCCTTAAGATCTTCTTACAGACATAACAGACATCATGCATAGCATCTCCCACTCTCAGATTGACCAGGAGTGGCTAAAGGCTCAGAGACTGAAATGTTCATCCGTCATCCTTGAACCTACGACCTTCTGCAAAATAAATGTGTATTTAATTTTAATGTACAACACTGAGCCTTAGATCCATAAGCCCTTTATATAAAATACACTCAATGAAAAAGAAACGCAACATTTTAATATTCTAAAATTCCTTTGAAAACAAGTACATTTGTAAAAATGGGTTACATCATGATTTGAGTCCATAGTAAGCTGAAGACAGGTGAACAGATTTCTTGGTTTGGCTTGACTGATTGTGAGAACAATAAAGAGTGAATTACAGGGTCGTTTAGTTGACTTTTACCGCTGGTTAACTGTGCTCAAGTCTTCTCTATAAAAGGCACCAGAATGAAGCCAAAAACACACTTCTTCACGATGCCACGATTGTTTCAACCAGAGAGGGATGGAGCTATGGACGGTGTTGTCTTGTGTCTCCAGGGTTTTGGAGTCACCGCTCTACCATTAGTCTTCTTGTTCCTCCAACGACCGCCCTCGTACTGGTGGCCTTCGTGTAACGACTGCTGCACAAGACCAACCGCCCCCCGCACATCTCCGTGACAGGTTCAGCCACCACCAGGTCCACAGCCGAGACCATTGGGACACACCACAGGCCAGTGTTGGCCAGAACCATCCGTAATCACCTCCGCGCTGACGCTATTCCACCATATGGCCTCATGTTGGATCAGTGCTTAGAGCTCGGGTCGAATGCTGCACTCACATCGTCGTTGGACTTTGCAGAGTGGTCCCAAGTCGTGTTCAGTGACGAAAAAATGTTCTGGTGCTTCAGAGTAGAGGGCCGAGATCGGGTGTACAGAAAACTCAGCAGCAGCTGAGGGCAGCAATTCCACAGGATCAACTCAGACACTACTGCCGATCCATGAGGCTGAATAACCTCTGTCCTAGGCCAACGAGGGTCAGTGAACTATCGACAGTCTGATGAAACTCTGTCACTTTTGGTTTGGGGGTTGTTCTATTATTATGGGACTTGAAAATGTGTAATCACCGCAGAGTTGGTCTGAGGATTAGAAATGGATGTAGAGTTCATATGAAACAGGCGGATCTCAAAAGAAAATTATTCTGCCAACCAAAACTCCCAAAACTGAGTGTTGCGTTTCTTTTTTCCTTGAGTGTATATTTCAATATAACAAGGTTTTGATGTACTCAGGGGGTTCTGGGGCCCTCCCAGAAAAAAACAGCAACAACAACAAAACAGACCCTAAGCAATGTCCTATATTTTGGGTTTAGATGTGATATTCCTATTATGTAATGTAATTAAAAAGACATGAAACAGTCTCTCTGTTGATATAAGGTGGATTTGCACAAAATTAGGATCATTATGAAGCTCCACTTTTACAAAATATCACTGGCAGTTCAAAATGCCTCTCAAAAAACAACAATCTGTCTGTTAAATAACGCTGCTTTGTGACAGTTGCACGCATGTTATGGCTGGGAACCACAGAGAAAGAGCCTCGGGTTTGCCGCCCCTGACCGAGGCGTTGTTGCCATAATGACGCAGTTTTTAGCCTCGTCATTCCTTAATCACAGTCAGTTGCCGAAATTGAGTCAATCATGTTAGTTCTTAGCTTGACTACATTTTCATTGTTTAAACTGCCAGAAATGGCTAAAAATGTCTCTGTCAATTGTAAACAGGCTCTGTGCAGTTGACTTGTATTCGTTCAGAATAGTACATCCTGTACATACAACCATTTCCTGTTCAATCATTTCTATGAGGTTTTCACTCCATCAGTTTAAAACAAATAAATACTCTTTAAATCAAACAGTTGTGGTGAATGTTACAGAAAACATGTTTAAGACGTTACAAATGAATATAAAACTGCACATACAATTCATTTTTTAATGTATTATTTTAATAATGTTCAAAGTCAGTTCTCATATTGAAAGTCTTATAAAACCCTGTAACTTCTGCAAACTCGCCGGAGAGAGTGCTCTGCGTTCGGTCCTTACATCCATAATGAAAATAATGAAAAGCTAATTTGCCTGAAGCATATTTAATTACACCAGACCAATTAATACGCTGGAGAAAGTCATAAGTCATAATTCACGTCACAGCAAAGGCCAGAAGTGATTTATACAGCCGCGAGCTCAAGGAAAACCGATGGACTTTTGATGATTTATAAAATATAGGGACTAATTAAAGGTGTTTCCAAACAGTTTAATCAAGCAGAGGATTAATGAGCTGCAACATCTGCAACAGCTTCAGAAGACACAAGTTGGTCTTTTTACTTGTGGTTTTGCTGAAGTCGCTTGTTTTATCTTGTTTTATCCATAAAAGCAGTGGCGGCTGGTCAATAGGGGCGCAAGTGCGCCGCACTCCCTGAAATGACCTTGAAAAATAACGTAAAAAAACCTTCCAATATATTCCTATGTTAGTGTAAAAGACTGGCTGAAGTCTATGGGGTTTTCCCAATGGAGCATGAGGCTTCAGCAAACGCTTAAGAATGCAATGGTGAGGCCTGAAGTGTCGCGTGAAATTTTAAATTCTCGTGCTAAATTACATTAGTTTATAGCACAGCCATAATCTCGTTTTAGGTGCGCTAGGCACTGCGCCTTTCGATAGATTAAATGTCCCTGGGAAAGTCTATTCCTGCCACAGACTTCTCTGTCATGGTGCAACATGTGACCAATGAAAACCAATGTACATTTGCTCTGATGTGTCTCACTGACTTCATTTGACTTTAACAGTCACAATGAAACTTAAGAATGGCTTATCATCGTTGCTCTAATGCTACAAGTACTTATTTAGTCTAAAAAACGAACTTTTTCACAAATTTTGTGATTGACCAATCAGGATTCAGTATGACCGGCATGCTTTCTTATGCTAGCACAGCGAAGCACCGGAGGATAAACATTATATAGCATATTGTTTCTTTTTGTAAACTTTTGGAATGGTTGAACAAGTTGAACGTGGTTTTGGATTAGTTTCATTTCACTTTTGGAGAAACAAACAGGAGCAAGAGGAGAAAAGGTCAGACATTTGGTTTTTAGCTTCACTTTTTGGAGACATCTGAGCAGCTAAAGCCCCTACTGCTAACGAAGTTATGTGTAAAAGAAAAAAAGAGCTCATGGTTAATTCAAATACGTATGATGATGATGATGATGATGATGATGATGATGATGATGATGTGATGTTGGGTGGGTGCTTGTTGCTGTGTGGGGTGTGTGTGTCCATGTGCTCCTGTTGTTCTCTGCACATGGTGCTGATCGGCCATGGAGCTGTATATAAAACTCCCTCCTTTTTTTTTTTGCGCACCCCCAAAATATATACCACCAGCCGCCACTGCATAAAAGTGGATAAAAGTGATTTTGTGGCAGGTTAAAAGTAAATCTAACGTACAGATGGAGCCAGAACCTCAAACAGTAACAGTTTATGCGGGACGGGAAGAAAAACAGCCAAATCCGAAGACTCAAAAAGACACGGCGTGAAAGAATGAGGAAGAAAAGAATGCTCCAAAGCCAAGCGCGTCCAAAGCTGCTAAAGCAACAATCGTGGACCAGGAAAAACCTGGTTTGGCATGAAAGCCGGAACCTAAAATTGGTAATGTACAACAAAATCCAACGACCAAAAAAGACAACGCGCAAAGAGAACAAAGAATTTAAAAATGCGCCAAAACCAAGCACGTCCAAAGCCACTAAAGAAACAGTCTTGGACGACAAAGCACGAAAACCGGGAACTCAAACTGGTCATGGAGCGGAAAATTTAAAGCAAAACCCGACGACGCAAAAAGAAACCGCGAAAAGAACGAAGGAGAAAAGAACGCGCCAAAAACCAACCACCACGTCGAAAGGTTTTACACCGGTAGACTTCATTCGGCGCACGTCGATTCGGGAAAGAGAGGAGGGAAGAGCTAGGAGAGGAAGAGTAAAAGGAGGGAGAGAAAGGGAGAGTGAGGAAGAGAGGGAGAAAGAGAGAAGAGTAGAAAGAGAGTTAGGGAGAAAGAGAAGAGAGAGGGAGAAGAGAGAGAGAGAAGAGGAGAGTGAAAGAGAGAGAAAGAGAAAAGCGGGAGAGTGAAAGAGAGAGAAAAGAGGGAGGAAAGGAGAAAGAGGAATGGGTTTGGAGGAAGGAAAAGAAGGGAGGGGGAGAAAGAAGGAGGAGAGAAAGAGTAGAGACTATTTGTTTGCAGTTCCCACTCCACGTTTAATTTTTTCTCTGCTCAAGTTTTCTGATGAAACAGCCGCAACAAAACACCTTTTTCCTACTTTAACATGAAAAACATTCACTTTGACTTTATTTTTCTTTTCATTTCCACATAACTGCGAGCTGCTTTTACATTAGAACATATTTACTTTACCCACCTGCATGCTAACAATGCTAACATGCTAACGTCTTTAATTAGTTTATTATTCCGCTCTGGCCTCGTTTCAGCAGATACCGTCGTCTGCTGATTTATTTACTTCTATTTTTGATCGTCGCAGGAGGTTTTAATTTACATGTGGATTCTAACACAGGGAATGTTTTATCTAATGTTACTGTAAAGATTATGAAGCCTTGAAAAAAGTCGTATTTTGTGACAAATCTTATCTAGTTTCAGATAATTAACTTTTTCATCGCTCAGAAGTCTTCAGTTTTGTTAAAATTGCTTTTAATCGACTCACTCTGCAAACTCTCGCTCTGATGATCACGTGTTGCGAGAGCCACTGGCGCAGTCCGCGTGAAAGAAAGAACCACTGCGCATGTTGGTGGACGAGCTAGCTTGACATTGCTGTGTCTGAATATACGCCCTAAAGCTGCGTTCAGACCGGTCGGCGTCAGAGCATCTAAAGCGTCTAGTTCACATGTTAAAGGGACTGTGCCTGATTTTTGCATCCTAAAAATGTAAACAAACAGAAATAATTAATTTTAACCTTTTTCCTTCAGGCTACATGATTTCCTCACGTAGCTAATGCATTCTGAGCTTCAGAATTGTTCATCATGATGAGTTTTAATGTTTTTCACAGCTTTTAGCAGCGAGGTGAGTCACTATGCTAACAACAGTTAGCCACAATGCTAAAAACAAAAACAGAAAAAGCTGCACACAAAAAGGATTTTATTAGACACAGACAGGACTTTGGGGACTAATTTCCACCTGAATAGTTACATTAACAAGGCATCAGTGCTAGGGAGAATTGCTTTTAAGTTATCTTGTTGCAAAAAAAGTACAGTCCCTTTAAGTCAAGGTAAACCTGCGTCTTGGGCGTTTAGCAAATTTGCGGTGCGAATTGGCGTCTAGCGAGTTGAAATTGGCCTGTTCAGGCGTCTGCTGATGCAGCGTCTTGCGAAGTAGATATAAACCTGTGGCGAACACTTTGGCCTCATCAGTTGGGCTCTGCTGATCTTTCGACCGTCGAATGCCTACGTCCAATCAGACACTACTCTTCTGTGACGTATTGACACGCTGTTCTCCTTTCACATGAAGGAGAGAGAACACTGACTTATATATTCAATATTATGTTAACTGAAATTTTTTAATAAGTTGTATTAACGAAAAGTCGCTTTTTAAGGTCTCTTTTCAAAGATTTGGTCGTTTGTTGCTTTAAAAATCTGGCGACATGGCCAAGCAAACCATTCAGGATATGATCTGGACTGACACAGAGCTCACAAGGATCTATTAAAATGCTCATTGTCGTTTTTAAACCACTGCTGTACAACGTAGCAATGGAGGAGGACGAGAACTGCCTGGAAGAGATCGGGTAAGCTACGTTTTTTTTAAGGCAGTAAACCTTTCTCTCTCTCAATGTGATCTGACTACGTGCAAAACAAACCCTTTTGCAAAAATAGTGGACGCAGAGAAGCATGTCTGGCCGTTAAAAGTGTCTTTTGTCCCCAGAAGCCCTTTTTGTATCTTACAACATGACTGAAACGTCACAAACATCCACCTAAAACAACAAACTAAACTTACATTTCACCCAAACGACACATAAAACCACATCTTTCCACATCTTTCCTCTCCTCTTGGAAGCTCATTTCTGTCTCTTTGCCTTTGGACCATTTCAAACCCACATTCTCTCCAACACAACCGCGCTCTCCCAGAGGAATCCCGCGCGATACCATCTCCCATACGTTCAAGTGCGTGCGCGCCCAGATCCGTGCGTCCTGCGTCTATAGAAAAACCCATAATTAAAAAGATACGGCATCAGGTAAAGGCGCGATCCACACGGGACACGCAGCATTAGCATTTTAATTCCCTGTACAAGCGCGTGTTTTCTCTTCCATTTCAATTCCACTTTTCATTAGTGCGTCCGCGCCATGAGAAGATAAATATTGACCTTTTAGGACCTGCTGGCGGTAATAAGAATGAATCGCAAATGAACGGACACGCGGGCAAATAGACAATTAATACAAAGGTTGCAAAGAGACATAAGGCGTTTTTTTATGGTGGAGATGAGCTGATAATAGTGAGGATTGTAGATTTGGTGTTGAGTTGTACGGTTTTAAGTGTTATTGAGATAAAGATCAGCGAGTAAAGAAGCAGAAATAGTGTCAAAGAACTGTGAAATCTGAATAAAATGTGGAGAATTGTGTAATCTGATGAAAACAAATGGATGTATTGTAGTTTTAATGCTTTGCAGAACATGGACGCAACCTATAGCGACCAACAAATGCATTATTATTTCAGAAAGTAAATACTTCTGTTTGTTTTGGAAAGGAGGAGTTAGGATGCAGGATGAGGAGAGGAGGAGACATGAACAGGTGAGGAAGTGAGCGCCAGGAGGGCCAGCCAGCAGCGGAGGCAGGTAGAGGAGATAGGTGATGAGGAGAGAGGAAGCAGGCTGAGGAGATGAGGAGCTAGGAGACAGGTTCAGGAGAAGAGGAGTTAAGGCTCTTTCACACCAACACAACTCCTAGTCGCTGTCGTAGGAGGAGCGACGCATTTGTCTCTTTGGGGCTCATCGATGTAAAAAAAGCATTCACACAAACACAATCCAAGCAGCCAACAGTCAGCGAACAAATGCAGAGTGAGCATGCGCGTGACGCAACTCTTGACGGAAAAGACAAAACAGAAGTTGCGTGCGAGTATAGTAGTTATCAAACTCTATTTTACCTCATGGATTAGGCTCAAATTCTATTTCCGCTACAGTCCAGACTTCGTACAGCTGGTACTCCTCCATCTTTGTTTCCTCGAACCAAATAGTAGCCTTTCTTCTCCGGATTTACATCCCGTTTGAACCCGACAAATAACAACAATCCATGCTCGGTAAACACTGTTTTTCCATAGCGTCATTTTCGTTTTTTCCGCACTATTTTCTTGCACTGATTCGCTGGCCACGAGCCAATCAAACAGCTGCATATGTGGCAACTAGTGACTGCTGGGGATGCCGACTTTACAATCAAGTCCTCAAAACCTCGCCTCCGAACGTGCTCCGCTCCTCTGACCCCCGACAGCGCCATTTACACCAAACACACGTGAGCCGCCTGTCGGCAGAAGTTACCAAACCAGTTCAGACGGGCGACCCTTGGCCTGGTGTGAAAGACCCTTTAAGGGTCAGTTTATACGACAACAGTTTTCACGAACGTTTCCATGTCAGATTGGCTTCTCTTTTACACGACAACAAGCTACGTGTTCATTGAATCGGCGTTCCACTGGATACGATTCAAGAGGTAGTTTCGCCGAGGACGTTCAGTGGAGACACCGCGGTGTAAACAGGAAAACACAGTGGTCAATGAAGACGGTCACGTCACTGACTTGCAGTAGCTGCTACTTTAACGCAGTAGAAGAAGACCCAGTCACCAAAAATGTCTCTTAAACCAAAGCATTTCATTCTCAGAAAGTAAAGCCAATGCGTCCAGCTTTCTTACCTGCTATTGCAGAGGAGAGACACAAAACTAATCTGGTCCTCGAACCTCGCGCGCTGGTTGCTTGCTTCGCCATTTTATTGATCTGAATAACTTGTAAACCTGTCAATGCTGGTGTTATCATAGGCTGCGTGGGTTCACGGTGAGGTCATCTGGAGTCCAAGCACAGCACCGCCACCTCCTGACCCGGCATAAGAACTACAGCATTTTGGCTCTATCTACGTATCCATGTAAAGGAAGATTAGCTCGCCACGACACCATATAAACTGTGAGCACAAAACGTTATGACTGACGGTTTCTTGGAACGTTGTCTTGTAAACTAAAATGCAGGCTGAGGATGCTGGACAAAGAAGAGAGAAGCTAGGAGATCAGCTAAATAGTTAGAAAATGAGTAGCTAGGATGCTGGCTGAGGAGGTGAGGAGCTAGGAAGGAGGCTGAGACGAGACCTAGGAGACAGCTTCAGGAGGAGCGGAGTTAGGATACAGGCTGAGGAAAAGAGGAGCTAGGATTCAGGTTAAGGAGAGGAGGATCTATTAAACCGAATCAGGAGAGGATCTAGACTGAGGAGCTATAGGGAGACCAATGTGAGGAGCTAGGAGACAAGCTGAGGAACTAGGATGCAGGCCGAGGAGCTAGGAGGTGAGCCCAGGACACTAGCACAGACAGTTGAGTGAAGCGTGGCTGATTACTGTCGTACCAGACGTGGCCGATGCAAATGTTACTGCAGCGAAGAAGAGACAGAAAGAGGAGAGGAGACAGGAGAGGAGACGAGGGAGGAGGAAATGAGGGAGGAGGAGACAAGAGAGGAGGAGAAGAGGAAGGAGGAGACAAGGGCAGAGGAGATGAGAGAGGAGGAGAGGAGGAAGAGGAGACAGAGAGAGAGGGAGGAGAGAAAGGAAAGAGGAGAGAGGAAGAGGAGGAGAGAAGAGAGGAGACAAGGACAGAGGAGGAAGAGAGAGAGACAAGGACAGAGGAGGAGAGGAGAGAGGAGACAGGACAGAGGAGAGGAAGAGGAGACAAGACAGAGAGAGAGGAGGAGAAAGGAAGAGAGGAAGAGACAAGGACAGAGGAGAGAGAGAGAGGAGACAAGGACAGAGGAGAGAGGAGAGAGGAGACAAGAAGAGGAGGAGAGGAGAGGAGACAAGGACAGAGGAGGAGAGGAGACAAGGAAAGAAGAGGAGACAAGAGAAGAGGAGGAGAAGAGGAAGGAGGAGACAAGGACAGAGGAGATGAGAGAGGAGGAGAGGAGGAAAGGAAAGAGGAGACAAGGACAGAAGAGGAGATGAGGGAGGAGGAGAGGGGGAAGGAGGAGATGAGAGAGGAGGAGGAAAGAACAGAGGAGACAAGGGAAGAGGAGAGGAGGACAGAGGAGACAAGGGAACTACACTAAACCATTCTCTCTCTGTCTCTCCTCCTTTAACCTCTATCTGTATCTGTCTTTCTTCTTTTACCCCTCTTTCCTCTCTCTCTTTCTGCTCTCCATCTCTCTATCTTTCCTTTTCACCTCTCTCTCTTTCTTCCTTCTCTTTTTGTCTTAGTCTCTCTCTCCCCTTCTGTCTTTTTTCTTGTCTCTTTCCTCCTTCTCACTCTCTTTCTCACTCTTCATTTCTCTCTCTCTCTCTGTCTCTCTGTTGCTCTCTTCTTTGCCTCTTTCCTTTCTCCCCTGCTCTCTCTCCTCTTCCATCTCTCTCTCTTTTCTCTCTCACCTCTGCCTTTCTCTCTCTCTCTCCTCTAGCTCCCTCTCTTTCTCTCTCTTTCTTCCTCTCTCTTTCCATCTTTTTTCTTTTTCCGCTCTCTCTCCTTCTCTCAACTGCTTTTTCTCCCCTTTTTTCTCTCTTCCCCATTTCTCTTGTTTCTTTCTCTCTCTCTCTCTCAATCTCTTCCTCTTCTCTCTCTTTCACTCTCTCCTTCCCTCTCTCTCCCTCCCTCTATCTTTCTCCATCTACACCCCTTTTTCTCTCGCTCTCCCTCTCGTTCTCTTTTTCCCTCTCTCACCTTACTTTCTCTCTCTCTCTCGCAATCTCTCTCTCCTTTTCTATTTCTCTCCCTCTCTCTCCCTTTCTCTGTCTCTCCTCTCTCTCTCTCCTTCTCTCTCTCCTTCTCTCTCTCTATTCTCTCTCTCTCCCTCTCTAACTCTCACCCTCCCTCTCTTATTTTTTCTCTTTCTCTCCACTCTCTCTTTCTTCTCTCCATCTCTCTCTCTCTATTCTCTCTCTCCCTCTCTCTAACTCTCACCCTCCCTCTTTCTCTCTCTCTTTCTCTCTCTCTTTTCTCATAAAACGACAGTAAAACAAGACAGGATTTTTTTTCAGAAAAGGGCAAAAGACGAGCGGGAGGACGGATGCCACGCGTTGCCACGGCTACAGTCAATGGGTTCCCGTGACGACCGGGCAGGGGAGGGGCGGAGGCGGTTGCCGTGGAGACTGAGGTGCAGCTGCCTGAGTGATGAGCGTGACGTCCGAGCTGTTTACCACTTTTTGACGTGAAGGAAAAACCGTGACACGAGACTTTTTCAGACGTGATTTTTACGTCAAATTAAAACCTCCTCGTGACGTCCGAGTTACACTTTTATTCAGTCACGACAGCAGCTTTTCTGAAGGTTAAAGTGCAGTGTAATGTCGTCTTCGTTTGAGTCTTTTTAGGAGCTGTAGGGGGCGTCTCCACATGTTTTGGCTGGTGGGTGAAAACAACCAGGAACTTGCTTTGATGCTAATTTGCAGCGTATGACACTGATGGTACAAATAAACAAAGAGTTAAATCACGAAAGTATTTTTGTGTGTCTGTTATACGACGTCTCTATTTGACGCTGTGCAATGTGAAATAAAAAAGGCTATGCAGTTACAAATCATACAAAGTAATCAGAACAATATAGTGCAAAATGTCAAATAGATAAGATGATATTAACATGAAGAATAAAGTGGCAGGTGATGATGACATGACTAATAAAGTGACTATGTGATTAGTGCAGTAGTTCCACATAATCACATATTATATAAAGTGTTAATCAGTCCGACGTCAGACAGAAAGAAACGGTACTTCTTGGTTCTGGTAGCCTCCTGCCCGAGTGTAGTGGTTCAGATAGTCCATGTTCAGGGTGAGAAGAGTCGACTGCAGAGATGCAGGACGATGCAGCTTTCTTTTTTATAACCGTTTGTAAAACAGCTTGGTTTTGAACAATGAATGTATCAATTAAAACCTGTGTTGAGAGGCTTCACGTCTTTATAAAGTGTCTGTGTAGGGACTGTCTAGTCAGGCAAATATGATGATGTATGTGGAAGTATTTTGTAGTGTTATGGAGAAGATACAGGAGCAGAGCTGAACTTTTTCATGAAAAAAAGACTAATTGACAGCGAATACCTGGAACACAGAGCGATTAAACAACTAAGACAAGAGTGTTTCATGCTTCAACGTGGCATTCCTGGAATGTGTTTCTATTTTCTTTTATTCTGGTTTTTTATACACAAATAAGAACACATTGAAACTGGCCTAAATGTCTGGTAAATATGTGAGTAGACAGAGGGAAGGACATGATTATGGAATGTACTGGAGATCTGATTATGATCAGGCAATGATGGGTTGAAGTCTTAGTGAAGTACTTGAGATCAATCTTGGTCTTAAGACCGTCTCAAGACAGCTTTTTTAAGGTCTTGGTCTTGTTTTCGACTCGAGGTCTGACATTGAGAACACATTTCATTAGCTTCATGTTCTGGTTAACTTCCAGCAGGAGTTGAGAACCCTGTACGGCCACAGTTTGTATTAAGCTCTGCACAATAAGATCATCTAGAACAATCCAAACTGGAGCCCAAATGCGGCCCTTGGACCAATTTTTGTTGGCATCCAGACTTCCTGCTAGATAGGTCCAAAGTACAAATAGTCTTTGACATCAAATTGAATTCTTCTGTCATAGTCAAAACAAACATTCTATGTTTTATAAACCTAAAATAAATATTTAATGCCTCAAATAAAAGTGTAGCCGTTCATGAAAATGTAATCAAAAGCAACATTTTGAATGATTCACTTCACAGCCACATGACCCTCTGCTCTAAAGAAGTTTCATAATGTGACCGACTGTGAAAAAGTTTGAAAGCGATTGATTCAGACACTGAAAATTTGGAAAACCACATGCTCTTGATTTGGTCTCAGTTCAGTCTCAACTTTTAAAAGTCTTAAGGGTATTTCACACCAACACAACCCCCAGTCGCTGTCAGTAGGAGGAGCAACGCCGGGTCTGTTCACGTCTCTATGGGCGCACCGATGTGAAAGAACATTCAGACAAACACGATCCAAACAGCCACAGTCGACAAACAAATGCGCATGCGCGTGATGTAACGCTTGACGAAAATGACGAAACATAAGTTGCACGTGAGTAGTAGTTGTCAAACTTTGACGGCAAACAGATGTTTCTAATCTTAACTCACGGATTAAGCTCAACTCGTATTTCCCTCCACAGTCCAGCCTTCGTACTGCGGTCCCCGTAACTCCCCCGTGTTTTCCTCAATCCAAAACACCAGCCATTCTCCTTCGTAGTTACGTCCGTTTGACCCTGTGTATAACAACAATCCATGCTCGGCTAAATACTGTTTTTCCGTAAGCGTCATTTTCGGTTTTCCGCACTATATTCCTGCGCACTGATTCGCTGGTTCTCCTGTGGCCACGGGCCAATCAAACAGCTGCATTTGCGGCACCAAACTCTACTATCAAGTCTTCAAAAACCCACCTCCACGACTTGCTCCGCTCCTTTGACCCCCGACAACCCCATTCACACCAAACACACGTGAGCCGCCAAAAGTTGCCAAACTGGTTCAGACGGCGACCCTCGGCCTGGTGTGAAAGACCCTTTAGTCTTGTCTTGATCTTGACCCTCAGTAGTCTCGGTCTTGTCTCGTTCTTGTGACTCTGTGACCTCAAAAAGGTTTCCATCTTGATAAGTGTGCTCTTGACTCTTAGACTATATTCTTGCCTGATTCAGTCTCTGCAGATGCACACTCGGCTCAAACGGATGATGACACATTAGCTCCGTCTCTGCTCTGCGTCGTCTCTGTTACGCCGACGCTCGCAGCAGCATATGTCTCTCAGGCTGCTGCTGGTGGTGGCACGCTGCGGGCCCCTGAACGTGTGGCTCCGGGGACACAGTGGGCACCAGAGCAGAACACATGCATAAATAACCAGCGCAGCGTATGGAGGACAGTACAGCACATACACAGAGAGAGAGAGAGAGCAGCAGGCTGGAGCCAGACGAGCCTAATCATGCACTGATGGACTGCACGCTTTCAGCTTTTCATCGACTGTATGGATTAGAAAACGTGGCCTGCACATTTGCGAGTAAAGCTATACATAAGGGTTTTTTCTACTGCATTTGAATGAATGTTTCAAATACTGTAGACAAGGCAAGTTTATATAAAAAATAAAATTCATGTCGTGTTCAAAGAAAGTAAGAGTTTGAGGGGAGATTGCTTCACATTGCCAATAATATCTGATAATTAAACCTCAAGTAATACAATTGAAGACTTGTTTTAATGTCCGAATATTGTTATTAACCCTTTGGGCGCCAAGGTTTTTTTTCAGTGGAAAGGCGGTTTTTACTATCCAACTTTCAAAAGGCTGTGGCTTAAATATACTTTAAGATAGAGCTCTACTATAAATTGGAAAAGTGTTGAGTATTATTCAAAGATTATATATATGGTAATATATTGTATATATGTAGAATATTATTTATGTTATGCCCTTATTATTGCATGTTTTTTAGACCGCTGAATAAGATTGTTTTTTGACAGTAAAAACAGGGAGATATACATGCTTTATTATCTATTTTTTCATTTTTTTAGAAGAATAATGAATTAGAAATAGCACCAATAAGAGTAAACTCCCGCCCCGCCTCCTCCCCTGCTATCCTCCGCGGTGCGTCCTGCGGCTCTCCCCCATTATTAGGCTCAAAGCCTCCGCTCTAGTGAACGTTTTTGCCAGATTCGCATCGCAGAAAGCCAGACCAGCGCTCCTCGCCTCGTCTCCCCTCGCTTCACTTCACTCACAGCTGACTTGGTTAAGATATGACAGACTCAAACACAATTCAAACGACCACCAGTCGCCAAACAAATGCAGAGTGGCCATGAGCGTGACTCAGTGCTTGACGAAAATAACGAAACATAAGTTGCAAACATTAATTGTCAAACTCTGAGAACCGAAGTTGCTACTCGTGCCCTGGTCCACAAAAGTTGCGTTAGATAGAAGAAAGCAGAGTTACTTAACAGACAGTCTAGCCTTCATATTGTGGTGGCTGTAACTCTTGTGGATCGTCGTTTTTCTCTGTTCAATTAGTCTCCATTCTCCGTACTTGTGTCCTGTTTGAACGTGTACAAATTACAACAATCCAAGTTCCGCTAAATACTGAAGTTTTCCACATGGCTTTCCAGCGCACTGAGTCATTGGTTCGCCAGTAGCTACAGGCCAGTCAAGCAGCTGCACATGCTGCAACTGGGCACATGGACTTTGTAACCAATTCTTCAAAAACCCATCTCCACGACCTGCTCCGTGCTCCCCTAACCCTCGACAGCCTCATTCAAACCAAACACACATGAGCCAAACCAGTTCAGATGGGCGTACCTCAGATTTGTGTGAAAAAGCTGTATGCTGCGTTCAAACCGGACAGTGTTGGAACGTCCAATTTCGCCAGTTGAAGCAAATTTTGAAGCAGAATATTTTGGGCAACAAGGAAAGTTTTTACGCCCCGACACACTGCACTATAAAACGTAGTTAACTTACTCCATAGTATAACTTTCTTCTCCAGACAATGTCCTTTTTAAAAGCCTGTCTCTATCCTTTTCCAGTGTGTAGGAGCCATTTTGGTACTGTTTATTTATTGAATTGTTTTGACCTCCAGCCACTTGGTGGTGCAGTCAACACCACTTCCCCTCCCCCATATAAGGGCTGGGCTACCGGCAGCAGGTGCTGCTGATGGTGTGGAGGCACACAGTCTTTGACCGTGACCGTGTGTGACAAGTGGATATTTTGTGGATATTATTTGGATACTGCACCTGCATTTATGTGGAAAATAAATACTTTCAAGTGCAGTAAGATTGTGGTCATTTTGGACACGCGTCAAGACACTAAGCACCTCAGCAACCTAGAGGCTTGTGACATTGGGTCTTTGCCTCTACAAAAAGTCAAAGACTATCTCCACAGACTTGGATGTGGATCAAGTGGTCACTATGAATATTGTGTGTGTGACCAGTCAATCGACCATGTGGATTGGATCTTGCTTGGTATGTGACCATGCTATGGATAAATGCATATTTTGAATCTAAACTCAACAAGAAGGCAAAGATGATTGGAAATTATAATCTACACTGATTGTCAACTACAACCAAAGTACAGAACACTGGAAAAATGAGTTCTCGCAATGGAGGGCTTTTAGCCTTTGCTTTAGAGCGAGCTTCATACTATGCCAAGAAGAGTCAAGCATTGAAAGAAAGGCTTCTGCAAATAAGGCAGCAACAAGAAAAGCTAGAAATTGAACTCAAAAAAACAAACTCAAAAGTGACCCTTTCTACAATGTGTGTTTCTTCTCACAAGTCTAATGAGAGCAGACACATTAGGCCCACTGAGATGGAATTCTCACCACCTCCTGAAAAAGACTTCCAAAGCCTGTCGGACTTTACAGGGGCCGGGAGATGTGGCACTGACCACATTGTGAATGATTTAAAATGGATTCTGCCATCTGAAATTTCTCCTGAACAGCACCGTCCTTTTCAACTCATGGAGTCTAAATCATTCTCAACATTTGATGATACAGGGGCCGGGGAAAATGTGAGCGACAGCTTCTCTGACTTCAGTCCTCATGAGCTGTTTTCAAACAGATATGAACAGGATCTCAAAAGCAATGGTGTGGAGCTACAGGTAGATTCACACAACTTGAGTTGTGTGGACATCAACCCTGTTATAAAATCAGCTGCTTTTGATGGACCTAAAGAAGATGTTCTAGCTTCACAATACAACGTGTTCCACAATGACATTGAGAGCGCTGTTGGAGCTTCCTTGAATATGAATGAACCTGCCGAGATGCTTCTCCGTCCAAATGTGAAAACCGTCAGTTTGGGTGTGAGGGGTCCAGAAAAACATCAGGTGCTGTTCCACCAAAGACACTGGAAAGCTTACAAAAGAAAAAGGTGGAAGCTGTATTTTTGCTATAGATATTGATTGAATTTATTTGGCTATGACCTTAAAATGCTGTCGAAATGGAGACTGATATATGCTAAATGATAACAAACAAAATGTTTGATTTTCAATGTTTGAACATGTTTAAAGTTAACAAATAGTTATTTAGGGAATATACTGACTGGCTCCTTTGTTTTGATTTTGTAATTGTTTTTGCTTCCACTTCAAACAATTAGGGGCCGGTTGTAGGAGCCATTTTGGTACTGTTTATTTATTGAATTGTTTTGACCTCCAGCCACTTGGTGGTGCAGTCAACACCACTTCCCCTCCCCCATATAAGGGCTGGGCTACCGGCAGCAGGTGCTGCTGATGGTGTGGAGGCACACAGTCTTTGACCGTGACCGTGTGTGACAAGTGGATATTTTGTGGATATTATTTGGATACTGCACCTGCATTTATGTGGAAAATAAATACTTTCAAGTGCAGTAAGATTGTGGTCATTTTGGACACGCGTCAAGACACTAAGCACCTCAGCAACCTAGAGGCTTGTGACATTGGGTCTTTGCCTCTACACAGTGTCTGCAATGAGCATTTTTAATAGATCCACGTGAGCTCACTGTCAGTCCATGTTATTTCCCGTGTTTGGAAATAACGTAGTCACACGAGACTAGTCCCTGATTAGTGGACGTGGACGTTCAGGCCATGAAAGTTCATGACGCAGGTTTACATTGACTTTACATGTGAACAGGACGCATTAGTCACTCCAACGCTGTCCAGTCTGAACGCTGCATTAAAGGATGTTCTCCCAGAATCCCAGAAAATCTTCTGAACAGATCAGAAGCAATAGTGGCTCAAGTTGACTAGCAAGATCATCGTTGTCGTCATCATCATCATATCGTCTGGATTCATGTGGCTAAAATAGCTCAGGTGTCTTTTCTGAATACTCTTGAAAAGTTTACTTGTTAGTGACTTTGTCCATCCATGTGATCTTAAGCATCTTCTTTTTGCTCCACATTTCAAATAGTCTCCGACAGTCCATTAGTTTTTAAATAGTCCACGTTTCTGATTTCTGATGGTGTAGTACTCGAGACCAAGACTGGTCAAGAGACCGTTTTTAGAAGACTGTCGAAGGACTGGAAATACGTCCAGTTCAAAGCGTTCCACCTAATCAACTCGTATGTAACATTAGGCTAATGCTAACTTTAGGCTAAACAAAGTAAGGCAAATAACATATAATCATGTTTACATAGTTTTTGTGTCAGTTAAACCCTAAATAAATTTTTTGTGGTGATTGTTGAGCTCGTAGTGAAGTGGACTTCCTCGACCAGTCCAGTTCACAGTGTATTTACCAGTTCGAGTGGCGTCCAGCGCATTTTACAAGTGGGAAGTGGGAAATATACCGTTCCCAGTTGCCTGGAACGACCATTATCTTGAACACAGAGATCACATTTATTGCACCTTGCTCTGCTAAACTTGCACCAGGAGCACTGTGACATGTCCCAGACACAGTTTATAATGGCTCTGCCATAAGATCTTGTGGACATGATAAATGTAGGTTGTCTTGATTTCGTCTCGGCCTCGACCTCTAAAAGTCTCAGTCTTGACCCTCAGGGCTTGGTCTTGTCTCGATCTTGGATCTTGGTCTTGGAAAGGTCTTGGTCTCAATGACTGTGGTCTTGACTACTGCAAAAGAGTTTAGCGTTCTTATCCTGGTCATTAAATCGATCAGAAGCTGCACAAGTCCTTTAGACATTTTGGGGAGTTTTGCTGAAAGCTTTACAAGTCCACAACTCTGCTTAATTAATCTATAACACACAAACACAAGCCTTTTAAAACTATTTGAACCAAATCGCCCAACAAATGCATCTAAAACGCTCGTGCAATCACTCCACCGAGTTGTTTAGCAAATTAAACATTTGAAAACGAGGCCAAGCGAGCGTGGAGAATGAGTCCTGAGCCGGTCCGTCCCGACAGCACGGCTCTGTTTGTCCTGTAATGTTTGCCTCTGCGAGTAAAAGAACCGCTTTGGGAATACGCTCCGAACACAACGTGAGGCCAAAGCTGCAGGTCGCCAGAGGAATCTCGACGCACAAAAGCAGATCGTAGGGACGTTTAGCCGTAACAAGACCCTGGAGAGAGCCGGAGAAGCAGGAGAAAGGTGGGAAAGGGCTGGAGAACGCTCGTACATCAAGAGAAGAGATGGGAATTTATAATGTGAGAGATGCAAATAGAAGGAGCACAGGCAGAATTAGGTCAGAGAGGGGAGAGCGCACGCATTTTTAAGAAAGCATTATCGGCTGTAACAATTTAAAGGACAAATATGATGTAGTTTTTATGGTGGAAGGTAAAATGACACTAGCAGAAACAAAAGTAGTTTGTCTAACATCGCCAACACACAAAAGAGAAGATTTGAAGAGAGTCTGAAGAGTTCCTAAGGGCACCTAGTTCACAAAGAACATATACAGAGAATGGATTCAATAGAGTGTTGAAAAAAAGCAGAGGGCCATAGCGGGATGACAAAACCGGATCAGCCAGGACCCAGGAGGGCAGTAGGGTTGGGCGGTATCCATTTTTCATTATCGTCATATCGTTTTCTATTTATTTTGTGATAGATGATATTAGCGGCCGCCTATAATTAAGGCTAAAACAGCTTTAGTCAGATTTTTCTGATAATTTCACACAAACGGTGTGTATTATAGATACAATAATGTTCATTCGTTATAAAACATTTAAAACAGCGACCACCCAAGTTATAATGACTGATGCAGGACTAACACTGACAGAAGCCAAACAACTGAGTACAGTGGTCTCTCATTTATGGCGGGGTTAACGTTCCAAAAATAGCCTGCGAAAAGCGAAACCCACAAAGTAGTCTACATTTTTTACCGATAATTTCAGTTCATAACCTGCCTGGTTATGATGTTTAGTGTCTTTTGTACAGATAATAATGCGATGCATGATTCGCCGCGAGATTCAATAGCGTGAGTCGCTTTTGTGACCGCTTTAGCGCAACTGTTTTAAGGCTCTGTGCTTTCGCCTGCTGTGTTTTTGACACGTTGCCCGTCCCGCTAACCTGCTGGATCTGAGTTCTCACTATATACATCTGGGACTTTACTCGCTGAAAACGTTCAAGAAAAGGCGGGGGCGTTTAGTGAAATACTTAGAGCTGATTTGGTGTGGGGCCGACCTTACCCCGGCTCACGCTAATATGTACCGGACTGCGGACCGGACTCGGAGGCTTTCCAATTCTTGAAAGTAATGAGAGTGGCTCACACCGCGATGCGTACGGTCGGAGATCCGCGCGATGTGCTCCCGTACGTCCGGATCGTTTCCGTTGGAAGGAACTTTTTCCGGACAACCGGAGTCATCCGCAGCCCCTTTTTGGTGAAGTTTTGAAAACAAGACACGACAAACAGGAAACCAGCGTCGCGGGTGAAGAGAATCCGGTGGTTTTCAAAATAATATCATTACGTTCTACTAATACAACAAATACGTCAAAATGCTCGACATATACGCGACTATTGAACACACAGGATATAAATAAATGTCCCGTACTTACCCACTGTGCGGAGAAAAATCCAACAGAAATTGAAGTGACGTGAAATAAGCCCAAACACGGCGCAAGTGTCCTTGTTTACATATCCATGTGCCAGAGATCACGTAAACTCCTCCGAAACTCCAAGTTGAGCGTGATCCCAGTGAACTCGTGGTCTCGCGAGGCCAGCAGAGTCCGTACATACACATGCATATTCTGGTTTGCAGTGTGAGTGACGACCGGACCAGACGGATCCGGATCTGCATCTGCATCTGCATCTGGAGGCAGTGTGAGCCCGGGGTTACAAGTACGCGTCACAACATACGGCTCTTCTTTCAAAAAGAAATTACTCCATATTTCTGCTAAAACCGCATCAAAGCAGCAGAAACACGTACATCCACGGGACTAGACATCTTGTTTAACTTGAATGAGGCAGCACCAGGGCGCTAACAGCCGTCTTAACACTGCCGAAACACCGCTGGTTCGGACTCCAAACCAATCGAGCGGCTCGCGATATTTGTGAAGTCACAAACACGAGATAAACCTTCCAGATGGTTTAATCATAAATATCCCGAGATAAACCATCTGGCTGGCCAGGTTACAGTCCCGCTGCGCTTCACAGCCGAAATGTGAAAGGATTTAGAATATGCATTTAAGAGAATGCAATTATTTGCTGTAGCATTGATTAAAAATTTTGCATGTTCTAATGGCTTTTTTTTTTTTACAAACAATATTGAAGTGATATCGTCATTTTTTAAAATAATTTTGTGATAGACTTTATTAATCATTTTATCACCCCAACTCTAGAAGGCAGGAACATCCAAAACCCACAACCGGCGATACCACCAGGGAAAATAGTCCTTCAGAAAGATGCTTTGTCTCTGAAAACGTCAACGAGGCACACAGTTGCTAGCAGACAGGCACAAGTCCCGAGAAGCATTGACACATGTTCCAGAGTTTAACGAGTACGAGTTGTTTACTCTTCTCATTTTTTTTGACCAAACATGTATCAACACAATGTACAGACAAAGACACAACACACAGAAAACATGATGCAAATTCTGTTTCTTTCTGTATCCAAACACAACCTCTAAATGTGGCTCCATAGGTTTGTTTTAGTCTCCTTTACTGACCATCTCTTTCTGTCTGTTTTCTCTTGTTTGTTTCTGCAGATATCCGAGATCGCCGTAAGAAGCCTGTGATGTTGTTCATCCACGGAGGCTCGTACATGGAAGGAACCGGAAACATGTTCGACGCCAGCGTGCTCGCCGCTACGGCAACGTCATCGTGGTCACGCTCAACTACCGACTGGGAGTGCTGGGTGAGTACAAACGCTGCTGCTGTGTGCTGGGTGAAGTCTAGTGTGCGCTGCAGGACTTTGGATGTTGATGTTGAGCTGTAAGATTTGAACACTTTTGTGGTCACATTGTGCTGTTTCACACGTTCGATCAGAGCTTTGAGTTTTACGATTGGCAGTAGAAGCGAATAAGGGCGCAGAGTGAAAGCCACGGCACAGTTTGCAAAGAATACAGAACAAAACCATGTTCTGCTACTCATAAACTGATAGCCAAAAGAGCTCCAAAAGGACTAGAGCCTGCACTGCAACGTGACACAGTAGCAGAGATTCTGACTCGAGTTTGTCTTAAGTCCCTGATTTATGAGATTCAGACTTGATTCGGACTAGTGGCCTTAAAGACTCAGACTCGTGGCCTTAGAGACACTCAGACTTGTAGCTTTAGAGGCTCAGACTTGACTCAGATTCGTGGCTTTGGAGACTTGGACTTGACTCGGACTCTTAGTCTTAGAGAACCAGACATGACTTGGACTTGTGGTCTTAGAGCAGAGGTTCTCAAACTTTTCAGCACTGGAGCACCCCTAAATGTTCTTGCCCTAAGCCGAGGCACCCCTTATATTTTAACATAATATTTTACTTTAAATAGTGTGTTTTTTACCTTTTTAAAACGTGCACAGCTTATTTAGATTTCATTGAAATTTGCAATGAAAACTTCCACTAAACACCACAGGAACATTTTATTAAATTCAGTGTGATATTCTGCATTCTGAAATATTTAAAATTATTTTTTCCTAATGCATGATGTAACTTTATTATTATTGAAAAGGTATAAAGCATGTTTTAAAATCATTTTAAAATTAAATACTCTCAGGGGCCCCAACCCCGAATCTATGTAGATCCGCCCCTGTAAACCTGGAAGTCAGAAGCTTCGGCGTGACGAGGCTGTCCTGTGTGATCAGAACAGAGAAAACGCTGCTGTTCCACAAACTTTTTATGTTTTATTTCACTTTATGTTTCTGACCTTTTCTCCGCAAATAAAAGGCAGATTTGCACAAATTACACATTAATACAAAGCTCCAGTTTTATAGAATATTGCTCCAGTGTTTGAAACGCTTCTTTAAAAGACACAATCTGTTGCTAATGAGTTTTGCATGACACAGACACACGCAGCCTCTCCGAAGTGAGGATGGGAGAGGAAAAAAGAAAATCTGTCGGAACGCAAATGCATCTGAGTGAGACAAAGAGCGTGCTCTGGGTGTTCGCAACTGCTGGTCTTTTCAAAAGCTTTTATGTAGAAAAATTCTATCAGACTCAACAATTTCCTGCGGCACTCCTGGACTCATGTAACGCACCCCATTTGAGAACCTCTGTCTCAGACTCAGACTCCTGGCCTTAGAAACACAGACTTGACTTGGATTTGTGGCCTTAGAGACTCAGACTTGACTTGGACTTGTGGCCTTAGAGACTCAGACTCCTGGCCTTACAGACTCAGACTTGACTTGGACTTGTGGCCTTACAGACTCAGACTTGACTTGGACTTGTGGCCTTACAGACTCAGACTTGACTTGGACTTGTGGCCTTAGAGACTCAGACTTGATTGGACTTGTGGCTTAGAGACTCAGACTTGACTTGGACTTGTGGCCTTAGAGACTCAGACTTGACTTGGACTTGTGGCCTTAGAGACTTAGACTCCTGGCCTTAGAGACTCAGATTGACTTGGACTTGTGGCCCTTAGAGACTCAGACTTGACTTGGACTTGTGACCTTAGAGACTCAGACTTGACTTGGACTTGTGGCCTTAGAGACTCAGACTTGACTTGGACTTGTGGCCTTAGAGACTCAGACTTGACTTGGACTTGTGGCCTTAGAGACTCAGACTTGACTTGGACTTGTGGCCTTAGAGACTCAGACTTGACTTGGACTTGTGGCCTTAGAGACCTGACTTGACTTGGACTTGTGGCCTTAGAGACTCGGACTTGACTTGGATTTTGGCCTTAGAGACCTGCGGACTTGGACGGACTTGGATTGTGGCCTTAGAGACTCGGACACTTGATCTTAGAGGTTCAGGTTTTATTCCTTGTATTTTTTGTATTTTGACGAGTTCCTAAGTTGTTATCTTGATAAGTAGTAACAGGAGAAAGAGTTATGCAGGAGAGTAGCAGCCCTCAGGACAAAAGCTGGCATTACTTCGTGAACAGCAGAATGAGCACAAGTTATTCTCGTTCATTTTGTTGCCGTTTCCCCAGCCTCTTCCTGTGTGTTTTTTGGAGCTCTTGTGTGTAGTGAGCAGATTATACCAGGTTATTTTCATTCATTTGTCCACATTCCCAGTGTTTTTCGGAGCTCTTGTGTGTAGTGAGCAGATGGTGTCGAGGCGGTCAGGTGGATCCAGAACACACGCAGAGAATCCGACTCTAAACCGAGCCAAAAGGAGCTGGCCGCGTCTCCGCAGCTCACCACGGGGAGGCGCTACGAGCATCAGCCTCCCGCGGCGTGGAGGACGGAGCAGATTCATCATTCTGACACGAGAGCAACACGTGAGGGCCAAAGGATCGACTTAAATATGAACGCAACACCTTTGATCCGGCTGCAAACTCAAAGATTATAAAGAGCATTATTGTTCTGAAATGTGTCTAAAGCTGTGTTTGTGCTGAAGTAATTCTTTTATCTCACAACATGGCCGAGGGAGCTTTGGGAGGGGGTCTGGGGGTCTTTCCCCGGGAGATTTTGGCCAATATATGCCGTTTCCTAGCCTGATGCGTCAGACATATTCATTTATCTTTGTGGAAACTGTCTGACATTGCACCAGTGAGGTTTATTTGTTCCACAGTAGACAGGACTTTTGTTTGTTTTTGCGTTTATCATTTGTTGCTTTTTGGTCGTTTTATAGTCCAGAGAGTAAAGCATAAACATGTGTGTCAGCAATAATTGTCGTTTCTGTGAGGCAAACATTTGACTCGCGGTCATTTAGGGGGCAGTTAATGTCATGGTCTACTCTACTGTGGCTAGTTAGCTGGAGAAACTTCTTTGATTATAAACAAAACAAGACTAGAGCAGCTGTTTAGATCAGGTCTGAATCGGTCTGACAAATGTCTGTCTCCTGAAGCTTGAGACACTGTTTTTCTGTGTTTTTTCACCTAAATTTAATATGTTTGAGTCGTGAAGATGAACTTCATTGGCAAATGTTGATTTAGCAGCAGAACTTTTGTTTTCTTACAGTGCTAAACTCTTGTAGTTAGCTGACAACGATGCTGGTTAGTGTTGCTGCTACAGTTGTGTCTGATTTCTGTTGTAAGGCTGCGTGCGTCCCCCGTGTTGAGAACCAAATAATCCCTCTATACCAGGGGTGGGAAATTATTTTTCCAGGAGGCCATATTCTAAACCGGACAAGTGGCAGAGGGCCACTGTCGGGATATTGGTGTAGCAGATTGTGGTTATTACAAGCAACTTTCTGCAATATATTGGCGATTTAATCTGTTATTTTGTCCATTTATTGTAATATTGTTAAGAACAGAAATGCAGATGCATCAATCAAACAAAAGAGATGATAAAAAAGGATAATATTTATTAACAAAATTGTGCTAGAGGCCTGATTAAAATAGACAGAGGGCTGAATCTGGCCCCCGGGCCACAGTTTGACTAGGTCTGCTCTATACAGTCTTCTGTCTCACACTGCTTCATCTCTGTTCAGTGATTGGTTGATCATACGTCTTAGTTTTCAGATCTGTTTGGATGCAGGCGCAACCTGACTAACTCAGGACGTTCATCTTTCTTCACGAGTATTAGCTGTAACTATTTCTTTATTTAGACAACTTTTAGTGTTGTATTACCTTTTGACATATTCTGGCTGCGGCTGTCGGAAGCGTCACCGTCTCCATATGACGTCGTTTACAGATGTTACTCCTGGAGCGTGGTTTGCTTTCTTGTTTTTCTTTTTGTTTAGCATGATAAAAGTTTTGCTTTGAGTGTTGGTGGTCAGAGATTGATTCGGCAGGCGTTCAGGCCCAGGACTGCTGCTGTCACCTGAGGGAGGGGATGTTACTGTGTGAAGCCTTTTGGAAAACATCTGTCCGTGTAAATAAACCATTCAGTCATTCTATACTTATTAATGCTTAATTGCAATATGTATCAACACTTGTCTAGTCTACAGTTATTATTATACATGCAAACAGTTGATCGAAAGCTGTTTTATTATTATTTTTGGAGAGCTCTTCTTAACCGTCCACTCGTCCCAAACCCCAGCAGACCCAGAGCCAGAGCAGGACTGGTCTCTGGAGCTGGTCTCAGTTAAATATGTAATATACAGCAGTGACCTTGGCCAAAGCCTGAGGGAGTCTCTGTCTCTGAAACACCTCTGGGCCTGGACTCGTCACAGGGACAGAGCTGCACAAAGAGAAGAAAAGAGAAGAGAAATGAACGAGCGCTGTCAGTCACGTGTTTAGCAGCGAGTAAATGTATAATAATGGGAAGCTAAACTGTTTCCCTCTTTTAAGACATTTTCTGGCAAATTAAGTGTATTTTAGCACAACTAATTCAAGTCGAGCGTTTTAAATGGAGGCATTAAATTGTGGCGTTATGGTCAGAAAAGTAAACAGAAAGTTAGAAAAAGTTGGTAAAAGATGCCAGGCGGCGCTAGCATCACGTTAGCATTTAGCTCGCACCGTTAGCAGTTTTGGATCGACTTATTAATCTCCGTGCCTTCGTATCTATATTTGACACAATATATCTCCTTAAATCCACATTTGCTGGTTGAAGTTGTTGAGCCGTGAGTGATAAAACTGTTGTTCTGATTCACTCTCAGAAGTCCGTTATTGGGCGTGGCTTTGATGCCGACTGTATATTTATTGACACAATTCATTGCGAGAGAGTCGAAAAACAAGGACAGAGTCAGGTCTTAACTAAGAAACAGACAGCCGACAGAGAGTGAGAAGACGAGAAGGAAGCCTTTAAACTCACTGTGTGACCGAGAGCAAACAAAACACTCATACAAGGACAATGTGTGTCTTTGGTTTTCCAGGAAAGATATGTATTGCTGTCAATCTTTCCACATCCACAGAGATCATTCAGCGTTTTCCTTAACCTGTCATCCATTTATGTGTTTTGATGCAGACATTATTTATGCTCTAATATAATCTGACATTTTTGATCCTTTGCAGCACAAAGCCTTTTACACGTCCTCATAAAAAACCCTCAGAACACGACATAAAACCTCGTATATTTGACTTTTAAAGCTGCCGTGTTTGGGGCGTTTCCGCGTTGTTCATAAAGTGTGGTGTTTGTGCTAAAGTCTGAGTTATAGCCGCCGTTTTCTCAGCGTATGTTGACGTGTTCACAATCCTCTGCTTCACCGGAGCCACATGTGCTGCTGATAATAGCTCTGGATGCATCATGATTAGCTTCTGTGACAGGCTGAAGTCACCTGACTGCCGCCGCTGCAAAGACTGATGGGAAATGTAGTCCTCCTTCTATTCTTTTCTGTATGCTGCATTCCAGGTTTCGAAGTTGAAAAATACCAGTTTCCAGCAGTTGTATTAAGCTGGAGACAGATGAATATTTACCAGAGACACTTGTGTGTTTAAAAAGAGACGTGATTGTGTCTAAATGCTAAAACAGGAAGTGGTCGTATGTACAGAAGTTAGCTATTTTGAACAACACAAACCAACTGAAGTTCCATGACAGAACCAATTGACATTTTCCCTGTAGAATCAAGCTAATGCTGCGTGATACTTCCAGTGTCAACCTGGATGTCCACCAGCCGAGTCCGATTCACAAGAGACCGTACATTTACCAGACATTACACAACATGTAAATTAGAGTCCACAGGAGTCAACCAGGATCTTTCGTTCCGCGGCGACGACACACGTTGAGCTAAAGGAACGCTCCGTTAGCCATCTGCGTCTGTTTTATACTAGGGGTGAGTTTATCCAACCACCACACACTCACCACCTGGTCCGCGTGGGCTACACCGGTTACACTAGCACGGTCACCTTTTTGTAATTATAGTACGCCACAGTCCCCATTCATTTTAATGGTGGTTGTTAAGACGTGTTCTTATTTATGAATATTAATGAAATCCTGATTCTAATCTTAACCTGCCCCAAGCTCCAGACCTAAACTTACACATTTTAGTAACTTTA
Source organism: Mugilogobius chulae (assembly GCA_038363315.1). Taxonomy (NCBI): domain Eukaryota; kingdom Metazoa; phylum Chordata; class Actinopteri; order Gobiiformes; family Gobiidae; genus Mugilogobius; species Mugilogobius chulae. The sequence goes on from JBBPFD010000124.1 coordinate 60,524, forward strand.
CTTTCACTTGATAAAAAACGTCCCCCACGTGGCTTCAACCAAAACTCTCCTATTTTGACATTGTAAAATCTCGTGTCATTTTTACTCTTTTTCATATCGTGCTAAATGCACGGCGTAACATAAGTACTAAAAATAGCTATGAACTCGTAGTCCAAATACGCTGTTTTTGTGTCGTGGTAGAAGTACGCCATCTAGTGAGACTTTTGACCAGCCAGAGGCTCGATGAGTGGGATGTTTTTACATGACTGGACAGCCTGTTCTCATGGATAAGTGTGTGAATGCCACGCTATTGTAAACAGTGTGTCATATGAACGCTACTTCTATTTTTGTGCGCGTGTATTTGAAGCGTTTCTGTCCCCGTTTATTTCAATAGTGAATGTTAACAGGTGTTATTATTCATGAAAACTAACACAATCCTAATCCTAACCTTAACCAACTCCAAGCCAAAGAGCTAAAATTACCCATTGTTGTAACTTCAGACTTCAATTTCGCCGTTAATTCCCTTCAAAAACCTTGTGTTTGTCGTCGACCACTAGGCGTGTCCAGAATACGCTGGGAAAAACGAGCGTGTAATTGCACGCCAAAACAGGCAGAGGGCGTCGTCGTAACACGCAATTTGTCATGGCGTGCTATTTTACGCAATCCATGAGAACACGTTGGACTGGATGTCCGGTTTTCCGTCATTTACGGATTGTATTTTGCTTTGACGGAAAAATTTCCAAGGCTCTCCAGCATTTTGACGGATTCAAAATGGAGCTGCCCTTTTATATATAGTTTTTATATATAACTTAGAGAGCTGCCTCTCGACCTGACTCGCCTTCTCCCGCTTTCTCAACATGAGGACACAACGACAACACTAAGACTCAACTTGACTTGGACTTGTGGATCTCTGACTTTCTTTAGACTTGATCTCACCTCTGACAGAAGTATTTTGTGATTGATGGATGAATTAACCAATCAGGGACACACATCGTCCAGCATAGTAAAACAGGAAGTTAATGGATTTGTTTAGAACTGAATTTAGATCCATTTAGTCAACAATCCTGTGGTAATTATTAATTTTTGCTTTGTACAAACCGATTTAGATCTATTCTTCGTCTGTCTTCTTACTTTGTGTGAGTGAAGTTGTAGTCGCAGCAGTTGCCACGGTAACCCGGTGTCAATCACAGCTGCCCTCGCCAACATGGCCGCCACCAGCCAGCCTCCATCCCTCCGTCCGTCCTTGACCTCCGTCTCGTCCCCGCTCGGCCCCAATCATGCAAATGACTTTTTATTAAGGCTCGTTTCCACGGACCAGCGACGCCGCAACAGAAAGAAGAGAGAGAGAAGAGAGAGAGAGAGAGGGAAGAGAGAGAGGGAGAGAGGAAGGAGAGAGACCCCGCATCACAGAGAAGAGAGCGAGGGAAGGAAAGAGAGAGACATGAGAGCTGCATCACAGAGAAGAGAGAGAGAAGAAAGAGAGAGAGAGAGACAAGAAAGGAGAAAGTGGGAGAAAGAGAAGAGAGGGAAAGAGAGGGAGGGAAGAGAGAGTGTGGGAAAGAGAGATAGAGAGTGACGCTGCATCACAAAGAAGAGAGAAAGAAGAGAAAGAGGGAAGGAGAGAGGGAGAGAAGAGAGAGAGAGGAGAGAGATAGAAAGAGAAGGAGGAAAGAGGGTTAGAGAGAGAAGGAGAGAGTAGAACGAGGGAGAGAGAAAGAGGGAGGGAGAGAAGAGAGAGAGAAAAACAGGGAGGGCGATGCCGCATCACAAAGAAGAGAGAGAAGAGAGGGGAGAGAGAGACGGGGACAAAGGGAGAGAGAGGGAAGGAAGAGGGGAAGGGGAGGAGAAAGAGATAAATAAGAGTAAGGAAGAGGAGAGGGAGAGAAAAGGAAGAGGGGAACGAAGAGTAAAGGAGGAGAGAGAGAGAAAGAGAGAGAGAGAGAAGGGAAGAGAAGAGGGTGAAAGGTAGAAGATGTAAAGGGAGAGAAATAGACAAGGAAACAGGAAAAAGAGGGGGAAAGAGAGAGAGAGAAAGCAACACAAAGAAGAAAGAGTGAGGGAGGGAGACAGAAAGAGGGAGAGAGAGAGGGGGAGAAAGGTAGAGAGAGGGAAGGAAAAGAAGAGAGGAATAGACAGGGAGAGGGTCGAAGGAGTAAGAGAAGGAAAGACATGATGGGGGGGTGAGAAAGGGAGAAAGAGAGAGAGGAAAGAAGTGGAGAGAAGAGAGAGGAGGAATGAAATATAAGGAGTGGGAGAGAAATGAGAGGAGGGAAAAAAGAAGGAGAAGTGGAAAGGAGAACAGAGGAGGGAGAAAGGATGGAGGAGAAGAAAAGGGAAGAAACTGGAGAGGAGAGGAAAGTGGGGCAGGTAAAGAGACGGGAGGAGAGAAAGGGAAAGAAAGAAGGAAGGAGAGAGGGAGAAGATGCAAAGAGAAAAAAAGACAACGGAAGGGGGAAGGGGAGGGAAGAGAAGGAGGCGGTGCAGACACGAGGAGAGAAAGAAAAGGAAAGAAGAGGAGGAGAGAGAAGAGTAGAAGATATATTTTCCTCCAACACAATCCTCCAATTATTTAGCACAATTTAACCTCTTCATTCCTCTGTTTATTCCTTCTTTACCTCCGCCGCCTTCTTCCTTCTGCTCCTGATTGACTTTACGCTGACATTGTCCTCTCTCCGTCGCTCTCATTAGCATTTGTTTAGCCGCTCCATTCCCTCGTTCTCTCCCGAAGCCGCCGTTAGCCTAGCCACCTGCCGCGCTAATTGAAAAGCTAACATTTTCCTTCGTACATACCTGCTTTTCATGAAGAGAATAGAGAGAAGAGAGAGAGAAAGAGAGAGAGAGAAAGAGAGAGAGAAGAGAGCCGCATCACAGAGAAGAGAGAGAGAAGAAAGAGGGAAAGAGAGAGACAGAGGAGAGAGAGAGAGAGTGTAGGAGAGAGAAGAGAGCTGCATCACAGAGAAGAGAGAGGGAGAGAAAGAGAGAGAAAGAAGGATGAAGAGGGAGGAGAGAGAAGGAGGGAGAGAGAACAGAGAAGAAGAAAGAGAGAAGGAGGAAGACAGGGAGAGAAGAAAGAGAGAGATAAGGAGAGAGAGGGAGAAGAGAGAGAGGGGGAAGTCGAGAGAGAGGGAGAGAGAGCGAAAGAGGGAGGAGAGAGAAGTAGAGAGAGACAGAGGGAGGGAGGGAGGGAGAAGCAGGGAGAGGGGGAAAGAGAAAGAGGGAGTAAGAGAAGGAAAGACATGATGAAGGGGGTGAGAAAAGAAAAAGAGAGAGGAAAGAAGTGGAGAGAAGAGAGAGGGAGAAGGAAATAGAGGGAGAGAGAGAGATGAGGAGATGGGGAAAGACAAAAAGAGGAAGAGGAAAGGAGAGCAGAGGAGGGGAAGAAGGATGAAGAGGAGAAAATGGAAGAAACTGAAGAGGAGAGGAAAGTGGGCAGCTAAAGAGAGGAGAGAGAGAGACAGGGAGACAGAGAAGGGAAGAGGGAGAAGATGCAAAGAGGGAAAGGGACAAGGAAATGATGAAAGGACAGAGGAAGAGAAAGAGATGGCGCAGACACGAGGAGAGAAAGAAAAGGATGAGAGAAAGGGAAAGAAGAGGATGAGAAAGAAGAGCAGCAGAAGATATATTTTCCTCCAACACAATCCTCCAATTATTTAGCATAATTTAACCTCTTCTTTTCTGTTTATTCCTTCTTTACCTCCGCCGCCTTCTTCCTCCTGCTCCTGATTGACTTTACGCTGACATTGTCCTCTCTCCGTCGCTCTCATTAGCATTTGTTTAGCCGCTCTGTTCCCTCGTTCTCTCCCGAAGCCGCCGTTAGCCTAGCCACCTGCCGCGCTAATTGAAAAGCTAACATTTTCCTTCGTATATACCTGCTTTTCATGAATATGCATCAGCTCAGCGGCGGAGTTAGCGCACCTGTTTTCCGACGATCTAAACGCCGCGGCATCTGGTTCCGACGCTAATTTAACTCGTTTATTAAGAAGCAGGGAACCAATCGGGAAGCGTGAATGTGTCGTGTGTGCGTGTTTCAATCTGTTTTCGATATGTTTTCTCGCTCGTTCAAGGGCAGTTATGAGAGATTGTCTTGTGTTTCTTTCGTGTGCGATGGTAAACGTGATTTGTTTAGTGTAATGTGTGAAATGCAGTTTAAACAAATGAATTCATGTGAGACAGTCTGATCGTTAAAGTCTGCAGAAATGTTATAAACTTTGGATGTTCATGGTTTAATTCTTAATAGACAAGAATGTAGCTTTTACATCTGCACAAAATGCTTTTCCATGAACCATTCCTGGACAGCAGATGAGCAGACTGACATGAATGACTGCAGAGACGTGTTCTTTTATTGTTAAGGTTTGAACTGATGTGTGTTTTATTACAGTAAACCTAATATTCGTGGAGAAATGAGCCTAATGCTGTGTTTGGACTAGACAGCTCCAAAGTGTCCACTTCACACGTTGAAGCAAATTTTGAAGTGAATATTTTCAAAGCTGACAATCCAACAGAAGCCCTAAACGCCCCAACATACGTCGGGCGTCAGTGGACTAAGACACTTTTTTTGCCTCAATGCACTTCTCTGCATTCTTGCTTTTTTTTTTTTTTCAAAAGAATTTGTTTTGCTTGTTGACAGATCATGTTGAGAGAGAGGAGGTGAGAAAGAGAAAGATAGAGGCTAGCTGCCTTTATAAAACGTAGTTTACTCAATAGAACAACTTTCTCCTCCAGTTAGCTCTGTCTCTGTCCTCCTCCAGTGTCACGTCACACCGCAGTGGCTTAAACACGGAAACAAGCATTTTTAATAGATCCATGTGAGGCATTGTCAATCCAGATTATGTCCCGTATTGTTCATTTTGCCGTGTCTCCAGATTTTCAGATCCTGAAAGTCTTTAAAAGACTGAAGTGAAGTAAACAGTGGTTGTGTCCTCTTGATGTGAAGCAGAGCAGCGTCACTACGTCACAGGAGAGCAGCGTCTGATTGGTGGACGCCGCATTCAGGTGTTGAAAGTTCAGCAGAGCCCAACTTGGGCGCCAATGCCTGATGAGGCCAAAGTGTTTGCCACAAGTTGGAGCATCCACCAGAAGACGCAGCGTTAGCAGACGCCCGATCAAGAGAAATGTGATGCGCTAAACGCAAATTCGCTAGCCGCCTCAAGACGCAGGATTACACTGACTTAACATGTAACGTTGTCCAGTCTGAACAAAGCATAATGAGGACATGAACTTTGATTGTCTAAGACCTTGTCCACACGAAGACAAAACAATGATGATTTTAAAAACCAAACATGGAGATGTCTTAGGATTTGTGAGCGTCCACATCAACCAGTAAACCAGCCTGAAGCCGGTGTAATGCCTGTAACTGACCAGAGTGTGGCGCTGTGACACCGACTCAGAAAGACACAAAACTGGAGGAAGACTTTACACTGAGCGGCGCAGAACACGTCGAGCTGCAAGCATCTGCTTGGCCGCACAACAGATGAAACACAATACATTTAATATGAGATTAGGTGCCACGTTCCTTTCCACGTGAATATTCAAGCCTCCAGATCAAAAGGTTAAGGACCTGGTCTAATCTGAAGTGAGGCGTTCTTTTCCTCTCCTGCAGTGATTAAACGCCTCGGGTTGAAGAGCTGCTCCTTCAGCATGAAACAAAACACACTTGACATTATGAAAATCCACTTTTGGGACGATTAAGACCACCTCAGTGTTCAGCAGCACAAAGTGTCACCTGTTTAATTAAATTTAAGTTTGAGCAGAGCATGTTTCAGTCGTGTTCACGTGTGTTTAGTGACCTTGATCAAGGACACACACTTTATTCTGAAACAACGACAGATACGACTTTAATTTATGACACAACCTTCTGCTTCTGTCATGACTGTTCACATTTCTTGTGTTTTGGGTTTGTTTTCTCATGAATGACCTGAGCTGTGCAGTTTAAATGTGGCTCTGGAAGTGTTGTATTCACATCCACATCATCAGATTTCTTAGAATGGATTTCTCTCTCTTTTAATCTATTCATCATTTATTTTTTTTTTCACTTGTTCTCGTTACGATTCGCAGGTGACTTGACAACCATTCACTCTCTCATTCACTCAGGGAAAACTTAGCAATGCCTAATTATTCTAAACATGCATGTTTTTGGATGTGGAAGGAAACTGGAGAAAACCCACGGTGACTCCACTCAGAGAGATCCTGAGATGTTGACATAGTTCGATCCAGTCTGCTACTATGCACCCTCTTTTAATCTATTTACGGTGATAAAGTTCAAACAGTCAAACTTTACCGCTCGTTACAACAGTGACACTTTTATCTGTTTCTGGCAGTTTAAGTCATGAAAATATAGTCAAGCTAAGAACTAGCTAACCTGGCTCACGTCAGAAGGATCTGCGTTGAACTCCAATTTTAGTTCTTCCACAGTCTCCATCTGGAACTTGACTCACTGAAGGCGTTCGGGAAAAGGTGGGACGTTTAGTGAAATACTTCAAACTTATTTGTGCTTAACCAATCACTGCAACAAATCATAATGGTGTATCCAGTAGTGTTGTCATGATGCTAACATTTCAAACTCGATTCAATACTTGAAAAAAACTGATATTCGATACTGATTTCGATACCATGGTGCAAACTTTTTTTTTTCTTTTGATAGGATTTTTATTTTTAAATATTGTTTTTTTAATTTATATTTTTCTTTTTGATATTATTCATTCATTTTCTACCGCTTAATCCCGTTAGGGGTCGCGGGTGACTGGAGCCTATCCCAGTGACTTTGGGCCTTAGGCAGGGGAACACCCTGGACAGTGGCCAACTCGTCGCAGGGTTAGACAGACAATCATTCACTCTCTCATTCACTCACAGGGAAACTTACAGTGATGCCCAATTAACCTAAACATGCATGTTTTTGGAGGTGGGAGGAAACCGGAGAAAACCCACGGTGACACGAGGAGAACATGCAAACTCCACCCAGAGAGATCGTGAGATCCTGTTATTGTCCGACCCGGGAGTCGAACCCACGACCTCCTTATTGGGAAGCCAGAGCTCTAACCACTTGGCTACCGTGCACTTAATGATATTATTAAAATAATATTATTTAAATGTATTATTTGTTTATCATTAACCTGATTCATGAACCTTTACATTAAGACTGGGCTATGTTCTATTATCAGACACATATAAAGGCTTTATTTGATAGTTTCAACATTTCCATCTCCAATGAGAGAAGAAGGGGGCGGGGCTTTATTATCGATACTAGTTCAAACTAGTATTGAATATCGATATCCGATTTAGTATCAATTAATATTGGGGAATTGATTTTTTTGACAACCCTAGTATCCAATGTCCGTGTAACAAGTGTCACACACACACTGCTCTTCTTTAAAAAAAAAAAAAGAAATTACTCTGTATTTCTGCTAAAACAGCATCAAAAGCAACAGAAACACGACCAACCACGAGAGTTGCCATCTTAGCTTGAATCAGACTCGGCGCTAACAGCTCGTGTTAGCCCGCCCTGCTACAATGTAATTGGGACTCAAAACCACGCTGCTGTGATGTGAGTGAGCCGAAACTCTGCAGTTTGGACTCCAAACTAATCGGGCTGCTGGAACGCTGAATGGTTTATCTCGAGTTTGTGAGTTCACAAATATCACGAGATAAACCATCTGGCTGGCCAGGTTAGTAAAAAGTAAGTTACCCTAACTTTAAGTTCAAATCTGAAACTAAACTAGGCAGCAGAGTCATTATTAATAAGTTTATAAACAGTTCAGAGATTGAAAACACACACCTTCACAAAGGACTTACATGACGACATCGGAGTTGGGTGAATTACAAGATATAAAATTCAGGAGAAACTTTACAGACATTTTTAGAGACAGGGATGATTAGCATAAGACTAGAAACTCAGAGGACGTTCGTAATTATAAGGTCCACAGTAAATATGATCCCAAGTGAACAGGACCTTACACAGTCCTAAGTTTGGACGCAGCCAGACTCTATCACGTCCCCACATTACCATAAACACATTTAACCCTCGCTGCCGCCGTCGTGTCCTGTTGTCAGACGCTCTTCCTCTCTCTCGGCCTCCATCCCGGGGTCGTCGCGGGTCGCTTCGTCCACGTTCCCGGGCGAGCGTTTATGACAGCCTGTCCCGCTCCATCCCTTCAGTCCAGTCCTCTCTTCCTGGTCCGTAACCGTGGCGACGCTCCCTCCATCCATCAAACGCCGGCCCGCTGTCTCCTCCGCTCTCCGCCGCATATGTCACGGGGATTAATATGTGTCCTCGTGTCCCCGCGCTTCATCTGTCTGTCTGCGCCGCTCGCTTCTTTTCTCCTCGACTGTTCTTTGTCTCGGGGAAAACGTGACGAGAAAAAGTAGTTTCATTCATTCTAAAGTTTATTTTTTTAAATCCATGACAGAGGAGAAGGAAACGTTATTAATCTTTTTGGGAATAAATGAATTTTTTGTTTAGTTCTGACTCTGGTCCACGTTTTGTCCCAACTCGGTCCACGTTTAGTCCTGACTCTGGTCCACGTTTTCCCGATCTCTGTACTCTGGTCCACGTTTATCTGACTCTGGTCCACGTTTTGTCCTGACTCTGGTCCACGTTTAGTCCTGACTCTGGTCCACGTTTAGTCCTGACTCTGGTCCACGTTTAGCCCTGACTCTGGTCCACGTTTAGTCCTGACTCTGGTCCACGTTTAGTCCTGACTCTGGTCCACGTTTAGTCCTGACTCTGTCCACGTTTAGTCCTGACTCTGGTCCACGTTTAGTCCTGACTCTGGTCCACGTTTAGTCCTGACTCTGGTCCATGTTTAGTCCTGACTCTGGTCCACGTTTAGTCCTGACTCTGTCCACGTTTAGCCGTTCTGGTCCACGTTTAGTCCCGACTCTGATCACGTTTAGTCCAGACTCTGTCCACGTTTAGTCCAGACTCTGTTCACGTTTTGTCCTGACTCTGGTCCACGTTTAGTCCTGACTCTGGTCCACGTTTAGTCCTGACTCTGGTCCATGTTTAGTCCTGACTCTGTCAGTTTATCCTGACTCTGGTCCTGTTTAGTCCTGACTCTAGTCCGTACCGATTCTGTCCTTTGCCGACTCTGGTCCACGTTTAGTCCCGACTCTGGTCACGTTTAGTCCTGACTCTGGTCCACGTTTAGTCCTGACTCTGGTCCACGTTTAGTCCTGCTCTGGTACTTTTGACTCTGGTCCAGTTTAGTCCTGACTCTGGTGACTCTGGTCCACGTTTAGTCCCTGACTCTGGTCCACGTTTAGTCTGACTCTGGTCATGTTTTGTCCTGACTCTGGTCCACGTTTAGTCCGACTCTGGTCCTTTAGTCTTGACTCTGGTTCATGTTTAGCCCTGACTCTGGTCCACGTTTAGTCTGACTGGTTGTTTAGTCCTGACTCTGGTCCATGTTTAGTCCTGACTCTGGTCCACGTTTAGTCCTGACTCTCATCCACGTTTAGTCCTGACTCTGGTCCACGTTTAGTCCTGACTCTGGTCCACGTTTAGTCCCAACTCTGGTCCACGTTTAGTCTTGGCTCTGGTCCACGTTTAGTCCGACTCTGGTCCACGTTTAGTCCTGACTCTGGTCCACGTTTAGCCTGACTCTGGTCCACTTTTAGTCCTGACTCTGGTCCACTTTTAGTCCTGACTCTGGTCCACGTTTTGTCCTGACTCTAGTCCATGTGTCATCCCAATTCTGGTCCACGTTTAGTCCTGACTTGGTCCACGTTTAGTCCTGACTCTAGTCCACGTTTAGCCCGATTCTGGTCCACGTTTAGTCCCGACTCTGGTCCACGTTTAGTCCCGACTCTGGTCCACGTTTAGTCCTGACTCTGGTCCACGTTTAGTCCTGACTCTGGTCCGTGTTTAGTCCTGACTCTGGTCCACGTTTAGTCCTGACTCTGGTCCACGTTTAGTCTTGACTCTGGTTCACGTTTAGCCCTGACTCTGGTCCACGTTTAGTCCTGACTCTGGTCCACGTTTAGTCCTGACTCTAGTCCACGATTAGTCCTGACTCTGGTCCACGTTTAGTCCTGACTCTAGTCCACGTTTAGCCCCGATTCTGGTCCACGTTTAGTCTCGACTCTGGTCCACGTTTAGTCCTGACTCTGGTCCACGTTTAGTTCCGACTCTGGTCCACGTTTAGTCCTGACTCTGGTCCACGTTTAGTCCCGACTCTGGTCCACGTTTAGTCATGACTCTGGTCCACGTTTAGTCCCGACTCTGGTCCACGTTTAGTCATGACTCTGGTCCACGTTTAGTCTTGGCTCTGGTCCACGTTTAGTCTCGACTTTGCTCCTCTTTTCTCCTTCGTTTTTCTCTAATATTTCTTCTGCTTTTTACTAATTAAACTCTCCCTTTGTCGTTTGTCTTCATCTTCCTATTTTCCAATAATCTTCATCGTCCGTGCCAGAACTTCTACATCTCCCCTTTAGCGTTTGGTTCAGTTTTCGCTAAACGGCTAACCGCTAACAGCGGTGCCAGGAGCTAACTCTCTCAAATGAAACGCTGTTATGTTTGCTCCCACGCGCTGTTACACTAAAAGCTTAATTATGGTTTGAACGAGTGTTAAATGTCTGTGTGAAGTGTAATGAGTTTAGTGTTGTTAATGAAAAGCTCCAAGTGTTAAAAAAGTCTGTTTCTTTGGATTGTCTGAACGTGTCAGTCCTTGGATGTGTTTTACTTTCATATAGCGCAATGTTTATCAAACTTAACTTGGATTTAAGATAATGTGGATTGTTTTTGTGCACTTTGAGGTACGAATTATCAAAGACAGAAGGAAGACAGAGGATATTTTAGAGTTGTCGACGATCCATCTTGACAAAAAAGTGGGTTTTTGTAGTGAGTCAAAACAGATTTAACAAAAACAAAATATTTCTATATATTCACAGTTGTGAAATATCTTAACAAAGCTAAACAGGAAGTGTGCGGCCAAGAGTAGCATATCTACAATGTCAATCGTTTGTGCTGTTTTGTGCTGCAAAAAGTTTTGTTTGTGCTGCTGTATTTTTTGAGATGTTAACTCTTTCACTGCCAGCCCTATTGTGACTTTGACCCCCCTTCCCTGCCAGGACTTTTTGCTAATTTTAAGCAATATTCACAGCTCCACAAAAACTTTGTGCAACTGGAATTATGACATGTTGTACATCAAATGAGACCTACAAGTGTCTACTTTCATTTAAAAAAATACATTTTATTCTAAATTATTCCGTTTTCTTTTTATAGGCATTTGAAATTTGTTGTTTTCATTAAATTTCAGCGTTCAACGAGAAACTTCTGAGATAACGCCCTTTTTCCAAATCAAACTTCATGTCATTGTTATTTTTGTCTGTTCTACTTTTTGGTGAAAGAATATTAGCCTGTTCAATGAAATAATGTCTTTAGGATAAAAATACGAGCTTCACGTGATTAAAACAATGAGGACGAGTGTCTTTTTCATCTTTAAACCAACAAAAGCTGTGTTACAAACGAGGAGGCATCACAGGACTTTTTCTACTTTCTGATGCAGATTCTATAGATTCAGACGCTTTCACAGGGCAACGATTATATTTAACCCTCCAAACATGAAGAAATACAGTAGTTTGACTTACTCTGACACTTTTGGATCGCTCACAGAAGAGAAACTTTAGTTTTTTCTCTTCCAGACTTGCTGCATGAGTCGTTCTCCTCAGAGTCCTAGTCCAGTCCTAGTCCAGTCCTAGTCCAGTCCTAGTCCAGTCCTAGTCCAGTCCTAGGATCGTCTTTTCTTTATTTTAAAGATCAAATATCTGCTCTAAACTTACTCATCTATGTTTTTAGTCCAAGATGTGTTGCCTGTAATCCGTTTGAAAAGAAAGACGATCCTTTAGAGTCGGATGATCACGTAAACACAGCCGACTGCGCTCCGTAATGTAAACAGGAAAGACGTGCATTTTCCGGTTCCGGGGACTTCCTCTGTGCTCTTGTGCTTATACAATACACCCTCCGGTGGTGAATATATGAAACTGCATCATGTCTTTTTAATGCTGGTGAATTGAAAACGTGCATCAGAGAGTCCTCTATCGCCGCATATAAAAAAAAGCTTATGACGACAATTATCGTCATTGGCAGGGAAAGAGTTAACGATTCTTGTATAGATCATATTAGGGTCACACAGCCTCTCATGAAGCTTAAAATAAACACCAAAACAACTCAAAATGGTGTCAATCAGTTTTATTTTCGACCGATGACGTAACTACAAAATGTTAAATTTCGCTCAAAAACAGCAAAAAAAATGAATCTTCAATTTTTCGTTTGTGCTGGGCATATATAGATTTTCATTAGCATATTTAAAAAATAGACAAATACGTGTTTTTGCTGCAATAGTATGACGTTATTTCCAATCAGCTGTTGCAGCAGTGTGAGTATAACTACCACTCAAAGCAGCGATATGAATCAAAAGCAGTAATAAACGGTGCATACTTTTAGTTTGCTTGTGATGATCACACTTGTTTTGCTTAGATTTTCAGGGGTTTTCATCACACTGTTGCCAACAGCTGACCAGAAGTGGCATCATAAGCGATTAATGCAAAATATATATATTTTATTTTTTAAATATACAAATAAAAACACTTAAGATGCCTAGCACAAAACAGCACAGCACAAACAAAAAATTAAACGTATAATTTTTTTGCTGTTTTGAGCAATATTTAACATTTTGGGGGCTGAGTGACGTCATTGGCCGAAAATAAAACTGATCGACACCATTTTGAACTGTTTTGGTGCTTTTTTTAAGCTTCATTAGGGGCTGTGTGACCCTCATGAAGACTGGAAATATCTCTTCTGGTCAGCTGTTGGCAACAGCGTGATGAAAACCCCTGAAAATCTAAGCAAAACAAGTGTGATCATCACAGGCGAACTCAAAGTACAGTATGTACCAGTCGTTTGATTCCTACCGCTGCTTTGAGTGGTAGTTCCACGAGTTTTCCTCACACTGCTGCACAAACGAAAAAAACAAGAGATTCATATATTTTGTTGCTGTTTTTGAGCAATATTTAACATTTTAGGGGCTCAGTGACTTTATTGGCTGAAAATAAAACTGCTCATATTTATAAAACCAACAGCACAAGCAATAGACACCATTTTGAGCTGCTTGGTGCTTTTTTTAAGCTTCGTGAGGGGCTGAGTGAAAGAATCGTTTATCTCTCAAAAATGATTGACATAGTTTTTGTGTAGCTGTGCATTTAATGGAGGGTCCACCAAGTGACGTTGTTTTGCATAACTTGGTTGGGGGAAGAATCAGGCAGTCAGGGCAGAATGACCTGGTCTGTCTGGTTTTATTTGTACAGAACAACACATTTTCTAAGACCAAAGTCACAGGAGAGATGCTGGTGCCTGGTTATTGGTTAACAAAAGATTACAATGCTTCTCAACGTTTCTCCAGAGGGAGCCAGTGTCCGAAACCGTTACCAGCAGAGATATTTAGCTTTCTGATCCACCAAAGCAGATATTTACAACAGTTTTCCTTTTGAAACAGCTTCCTCATTAACCACAAAGCGCCCGGAGTCCGTCTCATCCTGTGCATTTAGCTCTTCAAACGCGGCGCTAACACCAGTTGTGACACCGTTAGCGCCTCTGCTACGTTCCTGTTTTCTCCCCTCATTACTCCGAATTAGCCGTTAGCACGCGGCTGTGGGCGGTGCTAGCCCTGGTGTTTCCTCCTCCTTTCCCCGCTGGAGCGCATTAGCCGCGTACGCTAACGACAGCAGAGCTAAGGCTTCCCCGAGTCGTGAGCCATTAGCCGCGCGTGGTCTGGACTTTCTCTTCGCATTAGCGTGAGTGACAGTGCGACGCGGTGGAGCCGGTCCAAGCGCGGAGACGACAGAGGCGACATCGTTCTGTTCTCACTTGGTTTGTCCCGAGTCAAAGAGAGACAAGTCTAAGTCAAAGAGAGACAAGAGAGACAAGACCAAGTTAAAGAGAGACAAGACCAAGTTAAAGAGAGACAAGTCTAAGTCAAAGAGAGACAAGTCCAAGTCAAAGAAAGACAAGTCCAAGTCAAAGAGAGACAAGTCTAAGTCAAAGAGAGACAAGAGAGACAAGACCAAGTTAAAGAGAGACAAGACCAAGTTAAAGAGAGACAAGTCTAAGTCAAAGAAAGACAAGTCTAAGTCAAAGAGAGACAAGTCCAAGTCAAAGAGAGACAAGTCCAAGTCAAAGAGAGACAAGTCTAAGTCAAAGAGAGACAAGAGAGACAAGACAAGTTAAAGAGAGACAAGACCAAGTTAAAGAGAGACAAGTCCAAGTCAAAGAGAGACAAGTCTAAGTCAAAGAGAGACAAGTCCAAGAGAGACAAGACCAAGTCAAAGAGAGACAAGTCCAAGCTAAAGAGAGACAAGTCCAAGTCAAAAAGAGACAAGTCAAAGAGAGACAAGTCCAGTCAAAGAGAGACAAGACCAAGTCAAAGAGAGACAAGTCTAAGTCAAAGAGAGACAAGTCTAAGTCAAAGAGAGACAAGACCAAGTCAAAGAGAGACAAGTCTAAGTCAAAGAGAGACAAGACCAAGTCAAAGAGAGACAAGTCCAAGTTAAAGAAGACAAGTCCAAGTCAAAGAGAGACAAGTCCAAGTTAAAGAGAGACAAGTCTAAGTCAAAGAGAGACAAGTCTAAGTCAAAGAGAGACAAGACCAAGTCAAAGAGAGACAAGTCTAAGTCAAAGAGAGACAAGTCTAAGTCAAAGAGAGACAAGACCAAGTCAAAGAGGGACAAGTCCAAGTCAAAGAAAGACAAGTCCAAGAGAGACAAGTCCAAGTCAAAGAGAGACAAGTCCAAGTTAAAGAGAGACAAGTCCAAGTTAAAGAGAGACAAGTCCGAGTCAAAGAGAGACAAGACCAAGTTAAAGAAAGACAAGTCCAAGAGAGACAAGTCCAAGTTAAAGAGAGACAAGTCCAAATGAAAGAGAGACAAGTCCAAGTTAAAGAGAGACAAGTCCAAGTCAAAGAAAGACAAGTCCAAGAGAGACAAGTCCAAGTCAAAGAGAGACAAGTCCAAGTCAAAGAGAGACAAGTCCAAGTTAAAGAGAGACAAGTCCAAGTTAAAGAGAGACAAGTCCAAGTTAAAGAGAGACAAGTCCAAGTTAAAGAGAGACAAGTCCAAGTTAAAGAGAGACAAGTCCAAGTTAAAGAGAGACAAGTCTAAGTCAAAGAGAGACAAGACCAAGTCAAAGAGAGACAAGACCAAGTCAAAGAGAGACAAGACCAAGTAAAGAGAGACAAGTCCAAGTCAAGTCCAGGTCCTCTGCTTTTAGTTTCAAGCCTTTTCAAGTCTTTAAATCAATTTACCAAATACATGTCATGTTTTTACAATTTAATTGATTGTTCCGCATTAATTCCATTTTAAACAAATGTTTAGTCACAAAAAAGAAATGAGGAGGGACATGTTTCAGTTTGTAAAATAGTAAAACGTAAAATTACACAGCTTTTTTCTGAGGAGAGGCATGAAGTCGTCTTAAGTCACTGACCTTCTAGTCCAAGTCGAGTCCCAAGCCTGCGTCCATTTTATCAAGTCAAGTGTCAAGTCATCAAAATAGTTTTTCACGACTCACCACTTTTGTATTTAACAAACATGAGCAGGCCTCTTCCAGACCAGAAAACCGTCCCATGCTGTGGTCATGTACGCTCACTCAAAGTAAAGATGTGTCTTGTTTATTTAGTGCAACAAAGAAATCTAAATGGCAAAATCATGATTTTTGGCCTGAAGTTGCACGTTTATTAATAGAATAATATGATCAGAGCATGGTATTTGTGTAGCTCTTTTATGACACCCAAAGCCACTTCACATTTTGCATTCTTCATTCACTCCACACTCTTGATGGTAAACTCTAGAGTGATTTTCTGTCGATGTCATTTTCCGCTCTACAGCTCATGCTCCATATAGAAAGAGACGCTGTTCATCTGCTTAGCTGGGGGAAACTTCTTTGAATAAAACAAGAAAACGGACGAGAGCAGCTGTTTGGATCAGGTCTGAACCGGTCTGACAGACGTCTGTCTTCTGAAGCTTGAGACACTGTTTTTTCACCTGAATGTAGCTTTTAAGGGTCGTAGGGCCGAGTTTCATTCACAAATGTTGATTTAGCTGCAGAACTTTTGTTTTCTCACAGATAAACTCTTGTAGTTACTGACAACGGTGCTTTTTTGACTTGTTTCTACTGTTTGTGTCTATGAGCGACTGCTTTTTCTGTAGGTCGGTGCATCGCAAGAACAAAAAATCCCTCTATAGTTGCAATCACAGCTGCATCAGTGGCTCCAACCACCAACAACCACTCACACTCTCACCAGATCCAGACTAATGTGGGTGAAGTGTCTCAGTTTCTCCTCCAGTCGTCTCACTGTGGCTCCTGAGGTTCAGAGTCTCCCATCCAAGTCCTGCCCAGGCCTAATGTACTTAGCTTCTGAGATCTGACTGGATATGGCCACATTCTAAATGAGGATAACCACTTTTTATGACATAATGTAAAATCTCCACAGTGAAAGATCGGCCCAGATACCCATTATAAACTCCCATAGAAACTCTTATAAATTCAGATATTGTTTTGGGTCTAAATTTTAGTTTTCAGTACTTCCATGTCATAGTTGAGCTTCATAACAGTGCATTTAGTGGTCAAACAAGCCCAGTTAGCGTAGAAACACATTTTTATGATTTCTTTAGCGTTAAAAATACAAAAAGTTACACTGTGTGCCTTTAAATCCATGAATACAATGAGTTAGATCTACAAAAGCACTAGAACCAAAGTCTAGTATCAACCCTTCACTACAAAACTCAATTAAAACATCAAACATCATGCTGTAGATCGTCTCTTCGCTCCAAAATGGCGACTTGAGCCTGACGCACATCTGCAGTGACGCACGAGGCGGATCTGCGGAGGGAGGAGAGCCTGGAGAAGTCCTGTTGGCGTCCCAGAGAGAGAGAGAGAGAGAGAGACGCTCTTCATTACAATCAGCCCTGTTGTTTCACCGCCCGGCCTTATCAGAGCTCCATTGTGGTCGTGTACAATCACAGAGCCGCTTCCTGCCTTTCCCAGAGAGAGACGAGGACCTCACAATGCACAAGGACCGGTCTGTTCACAAACGTCTGTTCAGAGCTTTGAAGATGGAACAATATGACATTATGTGAAGATGGAGAGTCTCGTCCGTGGACACGACCAGAGTCACTGTGGCAGAATATATAGTTTTGTTAATATTGTTTAAAAGGAAAATTATTCTTTTAAAACTGAAGGGAATTTGACAGAAAAAAAAGAGTTTGTTTGGAGGATTTTCATGTGTTTCTATTGCCCAGAACTACACTTCGTTTACTGAGCCAATGAAGCAACATAAAAGGTTTGATTGACAGGTTAGCAGGCCAATAGATGACGAGGTACCTCCTTTTCTTTTGGCCAGTGTTTTAGTTTATATATTTCCTGCGGCGTTCACACCGGTCAGTGTATTTGCATCAAAATTTGCCTAAACGCACACAAAAATGTGTCTGTTATTTATGCTGTTTACGTCTCAATAAAGTTAAGGTTAAGGTACACTTTATTGTCCCCGTAGGGAAATTTGTCCTCTGCATTTGACCCATCCTTCAAAGCCTCTGGGGCGTCTCCTCAGGAGCAGTGATCGCCGCAGTGCAGCGCTCGGGGACCCATCTCCAGATGTTCTTGCTAGATTTGGTCAGAACTGCTGGAGGATATTACCCTAACATGCATGTTATTGGTTGGTGGGGAAACCGGAGTGCCCGGAGGAAACCCACCCAGACACGGGGAGAAACATGCAAACTCCACACAGAAAGGCCCGGGCCAGTGCGGGAATCGAACCCGTGACCTTCTTGCTGTGAGGCGAGAGCGCTATCCACTCAGCCACCGTGCCGCCAAAGCTTCCAAAATACTCTGACGCGTGTATAGGCGATTAAGCAAATAAAGAGCTATTTGCCACTGACACGCCTGTGTGTTCCCGACTTTCTGCGCTAGCTAGTTTGCTTTGGTTTGCTAAAGATGGATATGGTTGAGAGAGTGGCTTGGATCTACTTGAAACCCAAAACCCTACAGTGGAGATGGGGTCGCTGACGTCATGAAACCCTCCAGAGCACTGCACCGCACTAAGCTGGAGGAGTTTCATAATTTGCCCCAGGAGCTGCGCCTGGATGAACAGCGCTGACGCAAGCCCAGTTTGACGACCTGCTGTCCGCATTGGTGCTCAGGTCACTCTCCAGGACACCAACTACAGGCGCTCCATTCCAGCTGCGGAGCGACTGTCCATGTGCCTACGGTTAGTAGACTCTGATTGACTGAAGCAGACTTCCAAAGCATCTGAAGATGGATTTTCCCAACTATTGCGTTCGCGCAGCAGCGTTTGAGCTTCCACTTCACAAAACGTCATGTTTTCAGAGGCATGAAGGTGTCGCCGGCCCCCCCTAGGCGCCAAGTCGCATCGCAAATACGCTTGAACGCTCAAGACGTGGGTTTACATTGACTTAACATTTACGATCTGAACGCACCATAAGGATTATTTTTTCTTCCATAAGTGCAAGACTGCTTAATACTGCAATCTATTACAACTGTTTTTGACCAAGACAACAAACTTTTTTGTTTTGAAAATCCCCCATACGACCTTTATATAAAAAAAAAAAAACCTTACTATAATACTATAATTTTTTCTCTCGTCAGAAGTTGATTTGATGGTAACTAAGAGTTACATCTACTTTATCTTAAATAGTCCGAATTTTGTGGTCTGTAAATCCACTATGTCTACAAAACTGAAAATGACAGACGTTGGATGAATGAACAGGGCTGGTGTGGACAGAGTTAAAGAGACTCCCGATTGGCTGCGTTTGCCCACAGGACAGATCGATGTGCAGGACCTGGAGGATAAATGCTTTGGACAGTTTAATACAAAGAGCTGTCATAGGCTTCATCCTGTCGCCTTCAAACCCACACGACCTTTAACGAACCAGACCAGACCGGTTTAGCGCTGAGCTAGCACAACAAGAGCAGAGAACATGAGTTTAGAAGAGAATCAACATTATAGATTGTGCAAAGCTGCTTCTGGAGGTCGTCTTTCTTTTCAAACAGATTACAGTCAAAACATGTTGGACTAAAAACACAGTTGAGTAAGTTTAGAGCAGATATTTGATCTTTAAACTGAAGAAAAGATGATCTACAGGACTAGGACTCTGAGGAGAACGACACATGCAGCGAGTCTAGAAACGTCCTCTTCTGTGAGCGAATGAAAAGTGTCAGAGGAAGTCAAACTATGGATTTATTCAATATTTATGCTCCATGAAAGAGTCTGAATCTATAGAATCTGCATCAGAAACACAGCGTCTGTTGGTTTAAAGATGAAAAAGACACTCGTCCTCATTGTTTTAATCATGTAAACCTCATATTTTTATTCTAAAGACATTATTTAATTTTAGTGACTCAGATTCTTTCACCAAAAAGTTGAACAGAGGAAAACAACACTGACACGAGGTCAGGGCTGGCCCGAGCCCTTTTGGTGCCCTGGGCAAAATTTAATTTAGACACCATTGCCCCACCACCACTATATTCTTTTTTTTTTCTGAATTTAATTCTGTATAGGACTATGATATATATTAGTGTTGAAGCAAGGTCATCTTTGATTTTTTATGAAGAAAATAGATGCAATTTTGTTAAATCTGGAGTATTTTTGACCAATTAAAGTATATTTTACAATAGTAAAGTAATGCGTAAAGTTGTATTATAGTATGTAGTATACGTATATCCACACCAAGAAACAAATGTTTGGGGCCAAATTGTAATGTGGCCCGAGCTTTTTGTGGTCATAACTCAATGTCTATGTGTCCTAATGACATAAATAAAAACTGGAAATAACTTAATTTTCATATTAGGGGTGCAGTGTGGCGCCATCACCACCAGATGGCGCCCTAGGCAACTGCCTAGTTTGCCTATTCCCAGGGCTGGCCCTGCTTGAGGTTTGATTTAGAAAAAGGATGTTATTTCAAAAGTTTCTTGTCAAACACTGAAATCTAATGAAAACAAGGAATTGTAAATACCTATACAAAGAGAACGGATTATTGTAGAATCACAATTCTTTTTTTATTTAAAGTAGACACTTGTAGGTCTCATTTTATGTCCAACAGCTCATGATTTCAGTTGCACAACGTGTTTTGTGAAGCTGTGAGTATTATACAAAAAGGCCTGACATTGAAGAGAACAGGGCTGGCAGTGAAAGAGTTAAGACACTGGTCCTTGTTCATGAAAGTTTTCTAAGACCATATTTGCATCTTCCACTTCTAAGAATATACAGAGAGAACAAAAGTCCCTCTTTCTCTCCTGGGTCCGTCTCCAGAGAAAAAACACTCAAATGTGCAGAGCCTCAGTATCAGCAGAGGTCTATTCAAGCTTGACTATATACTTTTGATTAGTCATTGTCATTCTCTCTCCGTCATTTGCAGCCTTTCAGAAATTCCTCGATTCCCTTTCTTCCTCCAGTGCGTTCCCACTTGTTCTGCTCGTTCCGCTGAAAGGACAGAGATAACCCTCGGAGACCTGTTATAATCAGAAGTCAGCCGAGCGAGGAGAGAGCGCGAGAGAGCAGAGACCGGAAAGATCCACACGATGATCTGTCTCTGCTCATTACCTGTTCAGGACCAAGCAGAGTCTGCCTCCATCAGCAGCAGCGTTCACTCTCTCCTCACAGCCTCACACTCTGGTACGGAGAGAACTGTGGCTCTGAAAGCAGCCAGGGCCTCAACGGAGAACATTTAGTCATTTAATGTCGAGAGGCGAGAATACAACTGTGCCGCCCCTACTGTAAGTACATTTAGTCAGTCTGCGATAGAGCTGATGCTGGAAAAACCAACAGTGTCACAAGAAAGTGCATATATACCATAACATAACCATAACGTTTCACTAGCAAGGACTACACTCTCAGAACTTGTAAGCGAGAACTTTATTGAATAGATGTAAGCATGAACAAAATGGAGACGTTGTTGCCGGTTTGGGGCAAGGGCGTGCTGGCTAATCGGGAGAGTCGGGACGAGAGAGAGAGAGAGAGAGGAGAATGAGAGAGATAGAGAGAGAGGCGAGAGAGAGGAGGGAGAGCGAAGAGAGAGAGCGAGAGAGAGAGAGAGAGAGAGAGAGAGAGAGAGAGAGGAGAGCAGAGAGAGAGAGACGGAGAGAGGAGAGAGAGAGCGAGAGAGAGAGCGAGAGAGAAGAAGAGAGAGAGCGAGAGAGAGAGAGAGAGAGAGAGGGAGAGAGAGAGAGAGAGAGAGAGAGAAGAGAGCGAGAGAGAGCGAAGAGAGAGCGAGAGAGAGAGCGAGCAGGAGCGAGACGAGAGAGCGAGAGAGGAGGAGAGGAGAGACGAGAGCAGAAAGAGAGAGAGAGAGCAGAGAGAGAGAGAGAGCGAGAGAGAGAGAGCGAGAGCAGCAGAGGAGAGACGGAGAGACGAGACCCCGAGACCGACGAAGGAGAGGAGAGAGAGCGACCAGAGAAGCGGAGAGCAGAGAAGAGAGAGCGAGGAGAGGAGATTGAAGAGAGAGAGCGGAGAGAAGAGAGAGAGCGAGACGTTAGAGAGAGAAGCGAGAAGCGAGAGAGAGAGCAGACGAGAGCGAGAGAGAAGAGCGCGACAGAGAGAGAGAGCGAGATGAAGAGAGAGAGCAGAGCGAGAGAGAAGAAGAGAGAGCGAGAAGCGAGAAGAGAGAGAGCGAGAGCGAGAGAGAGAAGAGAGGCGAGAGAGAGAGAGAGAGCCGACGAGAGAGAGGAGAGAGAGAGAGAGAGAAGAGAGAGGGCGTTCCATACAGCTGCAGCGGCGAATGTGCGCAAAAAGTATGGGCGGAGCCAATGCTGCATCAGGTCTATATGTGATTCACAGCAATAGCGGCTTAATCAAAGACTCTTGAACAACATTTTGAGAGCCCAAAAAACACGCTCCAGTCTCATTTAACTCTCAGTCAAACTTTTGTTTCAAGTAAATCCGTGGTAATTCTCAGAGTTCCAAGAGCAAAAACGCTGCATGAACAAACACTTCAGCAGATTTATACGCGAAGCACCCGGTGGAGCGGAGCGCATTCCACACAAGAACTTGACAAAACGATCAGACCCCACACAGTTCTGTCTTTCGTGGGCCAGAACGCTCTGT
>JBBPFD010000124.1:93686-132967 GCA_038363315.1 Mugilogobius chulae
GAAGCGAACAATGAAGGGGAAGAAGAGGAGGAGGTGGGTCAATAAGAGAAAGGGAAAAGAAGAGAGAAAGAGAAGAGGAAAGAGGGAGAAAGAGAGAGAAGAAAAGATTGTTATCGAGAAAGCAGGAGAGAAAGATAAGTTAGTGTGTTTTACAGTTGAACCGTGTGTACGTCGTATTCAGATTCATGATTCTTTGTGTTTTAGTTTAAAGAGTGACATTGTTTAAACCAGATCTCACCTTGGCCTTGGTCCGAAGTTCCACCTTCACAAAACACCACGTCTGGGTGTGTATATCGCCAGCTCCTGAAACATTCCACACATCAGATCAGACACGTTTGATCATGTGTCTGAAGGAGAGGCAGAATAAACTCACGGCAAACAGCGGAGCAATGGATTTGCACGGCCCGCACCAGTCGCCGTGAAATCCACCACCACCAGCTTTTCTCCGGCTGAACTCAGAGCCACTCCAATCCACCTGAACAAGAAAAGTTTCATTTGAAAGTCAATTCTAACATATTGACCCTATTTTGTCCCGCCCACTTGGCTTGGAAATGCACTTCCTGTTTAGTCCTGTTAAGGTAGCTAACGTGTTTGTTTGTCTGTCTTGTGGGGCAATTTCAATTAAATATACTGACAGTTAAAATAAACCCATCGACTGAAATTTACAGGCTAATTGCAGCTAAACAGGAAATGCACGTCCTAGAAAAGTAGGCGGGACAAAATAGGGTCAATACCGACATGAAAATGTGCTAAAAATCACGTTTCAGTGCTAATTTTTGTACTTCCTGTAAAAGGCTTGATAAAATGCTAAAATTCACCTCTTTTATGACTTGAAAGCGCTGCTCAAAAACACACAACCTTCAAAATTCATTAAAGACTCTGACAAAAGAAGCCCAAATTTGCTATAAAGAAGCAGACCTGGCAACTCTAAGGCTCTATATTTGAACACACAGAAGAGAGTTGATGAGAAAAGCCTTACTTTAGTGGTGAGAGAAAGCATCTTGCAGGACGTCGTCGCTCGGCTCAAACAGAAGCACAACTGTCCGTCCTAAACCTGTCTTTACTTTTATAACCGGCTCCTCTCTGAACCAGAAAAGTCACATTTTCAGCTCTTTTCTGTGTCTTTAATGTGGTATGTCCCCCGTCCTGTTTCAGTCTCTCACGTCCAGACAACAGAATGTGTTTTTGTCTTTTCATTTGAGCTGATTCACTCCTAGACACTGGAGTCCAACACAAAATGAAATATTGAAAGTATTGTTTTTTTATTTAAAGAGCGTACGTGTTTGTGACAGTAAGTAAAAAGTATAAACATTTTAAAAAGTCAATACAGTGCCTTGCAAAAGTATTCACACCCCTTGAACTTTTTTACATTTTCTTCCATTATGACCACAAAAATCAACATATTTCACTGAAACTTTGTGGTGAAAGACCAACACTAAGTTGCACACAACACCCTCTGAGTCAATATTTTCTGGAACCGCCTTTTGATGCAATTACAGCTGCAAGTCTCTTTGGTATGTTTCTACCAGCTTTCCACATCTTCAGACTGTACATTTTTGCCCATTCTTCTTTGCATAACAGCTCCAGCTCAGTCAGATTAGATGGAGTGTGTTTGTGAACAGCAGTTTTCAGATCTTGCCACAGATTCTCGATTGGATTTAGGTCTGGGCTTTGTCTGGGCCATTCTAAGACATGAATATGTTTTGTTTTAAACCATTCCAATGTAGCCTTGGCTTTATGTTTGGGGTCGTTGTCCTGTTGAAAGATGAACCTCCGCCCCAGTCTCAAGTGTTTCCAGACTCCAATATGTTTTCTTCCAATATTGCCCTGTATTTGGCTCCATCCATCTTTCCATCAACTCTGACCATATTCCCTGTCCCTGCTGAAGAAAAGCATGTGCAGAAAATAATGCTGGCTCTTGTATTTTTGATTGTGTGGATGGTGTATTTAGAGTCATGAGCAGTGTTAGGTTTCTGCCACACATAGCGTTTTGCATTTTGGCCAAAAAGTTCAATTTTGGTCTTATCTGACCAGAGCACCTTCCTCCACATGGTTACTGTGTCCCCCACATGGCTTTTGGCAAAGTGAAAACATTATTTCTTATGGCTTTCTTTCAGCAATGGCTTTCTTCCATAAAGGCCAGATTTGTGTAGTGCAGAACTAAAAGTTGTACCTTTGACAGATTCCCCAACCTGAGCTGTAGATCTTTGCAGTTCCTCCAGAGTCACCGGGGACCTCTTGGCTACATCTCTGACCAGTTCTCTCCTTGTTCAAACTGTAAGTTTAAGTGTACGGCCTGGTCTTGGTAGATTTGCAGTTGTGCCATACTCCTTCCATTTATGGATGATGGTGTAAACAGTGCTCTGTGAGATGTTTAGAGCCTTGGAAATCTTTTTATAACCTAATCCTGCTTTTTACTTCTCCACAGCTTTATCCCTGACCTGTGTGGTGTGTTCTTTGGACTTCATGGTGCTGACTGCTCCCCAATACTCTCAAACAAACCTCTGAGGTTTTTACAGAACAGCTACATTTATACTGAGAGTAGATTACACACAGGTGGACTCTATTTATTTGTTAGGTCAACATTGGAACTTCTAAAGCCTCTAAAAGTAATGTGTTGCACTCAGAAAAAAGGGGGTTGGATAATTTTGCACGCCTACTTTTGAGCTTTTAATTTGTAAAAAAAAAAAAATAGATCATGTATGACTGTCCTTCCACTTCACCATTGTGTGCAACTTAGTGTTGGTCTTTCACACAAAGTTTAAGTGAAATACGTTTGTTTTTTGTGGTCATAAAAAGAAAAAATGTAGAAAAGTTCAAGGGGGTTGAATACTTTTGCAAGGCACTGTAATTATAGCTTAAGTGCAAGTCTTTTTAGTGGCATGTCACCAGTCCAGATTGACAGACACGTCCTCTCCTCACACTTTCTCATTTCTCCTCTTCTGTCTCTGCTCTCCTTCTTTCCTTTCTTCCTAAATCTCTTACTCCTAACTGTGTCTTCTCTCTTCTTCTCTCTTCCTTCCTAAATCTCTTTCTCCTTGCCGTGTCTCCTCTGTCCTCTTCTGTCTCCTCTCTCCTTCTTTCATTCCTTTCTAAATCTTCTCTTCTGTGTCCCCTCTCTCCTCACTGTTTCCTTTCTCCTTCTTTCCTTTCTTCCTAAATCTCTTTCTCCTCTCTGTGTCTCCTTCCTCCTCTCTCCTTCCTTCCTTCCTTCATTCATTCTTTTCCTTCCTTCCTTCCTTCATTCATTCTTTTCCTTCCTTCCTTCCTTCCTTCTTCCTTCTCTCCTTCTTCCCTTCCTTACTTCCTTCCTCCCTCCCTTCTTTCCTTCCTTCCTTCTTTAATTCCTTCTCTCCTTCCTTCTTTCCTTCCTTCCTTCCTTCCTTCCTTCCTTCCTTCCTTCCTTCTCTCCTTCTTCCTTCTTTCCTTCCTTCCTTCCTTCCTTCCTTCCTTCCCCTTCCTTCCTTCTTTCCTCCTTCCTTCCCTTCCTCCCTTATTTCCTTCCTTCCTTCTCTCCTTCCTTCCTTCTTTCCTTCCTTCCTTCCTTCTCCCTTCCTTCCTTCCTCCCTTATTTCCTCGTTCCTTCACTCCTTCTTTCCTTCCTTCCTCCCTTATTTCCTTCATTCCTTCACTCCTTCCCTTCCTCCCTTATTTCCTTCCTTCCTTCTCTCCTTCCTTCACTCCTTCCTTCCTTCTCTCCTTCCTTCCTTTCTCCCTTCTTTCCTTACTTCCTTCCTCTCTCCTTCCTTCCTTCTCTCCTTCCTTCTTTCCTTCTCCTTCCTTCCCTCCTTCCTTCCTCCCTTCTTTCCTTTCTTCTTTCCTTCTCTCCCTTCCTTTCTTCCTTCCCCCTTCTTCCTTCCTTCCTTCCTTCCTTCTTTCCTTCTCTCCTTCCTTCCTTCATTCCTTCCTTCCTTCCTAATCTCTTGTTCATTCCTCGACTCTTCTTTGGCCAAACATCTTCGCAGCAGTCTGTGGCGTTTTACTGCAGCGGCCGATGCTGTTGCTAGGATACGGGCCGAGGCGACGACCCGTCTGTCTGCACATCACAGTCTTAACGAGTCTCGCCCTTTCGCAGACACGACTCGTTCGAAAATAGCACAAATCCATCCACATTACGACCAAACCAAATGTGATGTCCCAGACGTTTTTGGAGAAACTGTTTAGAACATAAAACTTTTTATTAGCAACAGCAAGAATTGTATTTTTGAAAGATCATCAGGTGTCAAACCAGAGTGTTCATTATTTTCTGTTTTATTCTTGCATTTCAAATACTTCACATAGCGTCATATAAAGTGATTCTTATTTTGGTTGATCTTACAGTATTTACTGAATTGACCTTTCGCCGAGCCCCGCCCCAAAACAGCCTTGTCCAACAAACATTGTAGCAACCGTTGCTATGTAAATATGGCCCGTCAAATCTTGAGCTCCAAGCAAGATAGTGAAGCGATGCGCCTAAGTTTATGTAAACCGGACCGCAGATACCCCGAAATATTGAAGAGGAGTATGGATTGTTCTTTCCCATTTCTAAAGCCGAAAACAAACTGAGGCAGTGCCTACAATCGGAATTAAACAGTTCGGCGGCTCCTGAGAGGACAGCTCCTCTACCAGCGTAAAATATATTGAAACAACAAATGTCTTGGCTACCAAAGGCTAAATATCATGGAATTGTTTAACTTATTTATTTTTAGCTATGTGGTACTTACTGTTGTTAGATCTAGAGGCAAAGAACACAAACTAGACCCAAGTTCTACCCACGACGAGGATATAACTGCAGAAGTTACGCTCTAAGCTGCTAAGTTTAGCGAGCCTTTTAGCTTTAGCCAACACTGGTAGCTTTAGCTCACTAACACAGCCTCGTAAATGAATAATATTCTTGCAATAGAAAAAATAGACCTTAACATATGAAAGTGAACTTACCCGCAGTGCAAGAGCAGGACAAGGCTGTGCTTGTTGTATTTGAGATAACGTTAAAAATCACGGGTTTCTCTGATTTAGCTTGAGACCAGTAGCATTAGCCTCCATAGGAGTTATGTCCCCTCGTTGTGTATTTTAATGTTTGACTAAATCCCTCCGCTGCACAGTAACCCCTTCTGCCTCGATCTAGAGGATATCGCGGAAAAAATGCTTTAAAAAAGTCACTAACGTGAACAGTTGTACTTCTTTTTGTCATTGAAGTCTATGGCACGCTGTCATATTTGACGAACGTAGCAACAGTAACTAAGGGGGGCGGGGCTCGGCGAAAGGTCAATTAGTAGTTTAGTTTGAGACGGGCGACCCACAGATCCGAGCAGAGATTTAGAAAGAATGACTTCGCCTGAGCAGGGGTGTCGAACCTGTGATGGTTTCCCCAGGGGCCCAGGGCAGGAAAGGGCCCCCAAAAGCATGTCATTTTAACTTGTTCCTCTAAATGTATTTGTTTATCAGAGAGCTCTTAAAACTTTTTAAAAAAAGGATTTTGACCTAAGAAAATCACTGAAAGAAAGAAGAATATTCATTCACTGAAATATAACAGCTAGAAATGGTAATATTTTAAGCAAGAGTTTGCAGATATCACTGAAAACGTAGTAAGGCTTTAGCACAAAACGATCAGTTAAAAAAATATGCATAGATGACTTGCAACATACGTCACTTCCCGTGCAGCCAAAAAGGGTGCCGCCCTGTTTCGGTGAAAACAAAGCCCGCGTACATTAAAATGAATGGGAGATTATCGATGGTAAACTTCAGATACACGTCTAAAAACTACATTTAGTGTTTTGTATCATGTAGTAAAAGACAAACGGAAGGCAAAGGATCAGCGGTTTGACTTTAGACACTTCACAGACAGAACGGTAAACGTTTAAAGGGACCCAGTAGACACAAAGCTAATCATAAGTGCTTGTATCAGACGTGTGTATTTTGTATTAAAACACCCGTGGATGCTCACGTTTTATGAGAAATGAGCTGACAATCAAAATATAATAAATAATATATATTAATCCACAAAATGATTGGTCTTTTTGTGCTATGCTAGCTTTATATCAAGAAACATACTTTTAACTGTAGCTAAGATTGTGCTTGTTTGTTTATTCATGTCCCTCATTTATTGTGTAGGATTTCGTTAAGTTAAATTAAATGTCTGATGTCTTGTCTTTACTGCAATGTGCATTTGTGGTCAACATATAAGGAAAAAACTAGTGTACAGGTACATACCCTGGGCTCAAGCTACAGTTAGCAAGTTACTTACAATAATGTAAGTAACTTGTAAGTAAGTAACTAATGTAAATAATTAATAAAAAAAAAAAGTTTTTCATATAAAACAGAATTAGGCAATAGGGATATTGTGAAAAATATTTTATGTGTGTGTGTGTGCGCATTAAGCTATAAATTCATATAAAAAATGTCCCAAAAGAAACTCCGTCGTGAAGCTCTGGACCTTGGATTGAAAAAAGATTTCCCAACTGTACCCCAGTGAAATTTTATTGGTGACCACTGCATTATATTTTTAGGGCCCATCAACAAAGTTTTTACCTGGGCCCAGAATTGGTGCTACGCCCCTGAGTGTCTCATTTGACCTCTAGGAGTATCTTTTCTTAAACGTTTGTGCTTAAAACTATATAGAACAGAGGAAAATAACACTGACACGAGGTTTGATTTAGAATAAGGACGTTATTTTTTGTGAAGCTGTGAATATTGTTTAAAATGAGCATAAAGGCCTGGCAGAGAAGAAGGGTGAAAGTGAGAAAGAGTTAATATTCTGTGCCTGCTTTCAGAACAACAGAGGAACACCAACGCTAACCACTCTGCCGCTCGGCCTGATAAAACACGCGGGAAACAGACGAAGCGGCAGGACAAACGCGCTCCATCATTTACAGCTGTCACCGGAGCCGGAGCCTAAAGAGCTCACAGAGAGGTCTCTGCAAGATAAACGCCTCAGCGACCGACGTGTGCGCGCTGATACGGCCCGGCGCGGTAACTAACGGCGACCGCGCACGCCACAGCTCTCACTCACGCTGAAGGGGAGAGAGAGAGAAGGAGGAGAGGGGGAGAGTGAAAGAGAGAAGGGAGAGAGATGGAGGAGAGAAAGAGAGCGAGAGAGAAGGGGAGAGAGAGAAGAGAGGGAGAGAAAGAGGGAGAGAAGGGGAGAGAGAGAGGAGAGGGGGAGAGAGAGAGAGAGAAAGAAGGGAGAGAGAGAAGGGGGGAGCGAAAAGGGGAGAGGGAGAGAGAAAGAAAGGGGAGAGAAGAGAGAGAGAAGGAGAGAAGAGAAAGAGAAGGAGGAGGAGAGAGAAGGAGGAGAGAGAGGGGGACAGAGAAAGAGAGAAGGGGGAAGAAGGTAGAGAAAGAGAGAAGGGAAGAGAGAGAGAGAGAGAGAGAGACAAGGGGAGGGAGAGAGATGGAGGAGAGAAAGAGAGAGAGAGAAGGGAGAGAGATCGAGGAGAAAGAGAGAGAGAGAGAGAGAGAGAGGAGAAAGAGAAGGGGAAAGAAAGAGAAGGGAGAGGGAGCAAGCAAAGGAGGGAGTGAAGGAGGAGATATAAAGGGCGGAGAGGGGAGAGGAAAAGAGAAGGAGGAAAGAGAGAGAGATAAAGAAAGAGGGTGGAGAGAGAGAGAGGAGGAAGAGGGAGAGAGAAAAGGGGAGAATGAGGGGGAGAGAGAGAAAAGAGGGTGAGAGAGAAAGAGAGAAGGGGGAAAGAGAGAAAGAAAGGGAGATTAGAAAGAGGGGGAGAGAAAGAAAGAAAAGACAGAGGAAGAGACATACAGGAGAGAGGAAGATGGGAGAAAGAGGACAGAGAGAGAGGGGGAGAGACAGAGTAGGAGATAAAGAAAAAGAGAGTAAGATGGAGAGGGGAGAAAAACAAAAAGAGAGACAGAAAAGAAAAAAAGAGGGAGAGAAGGAGAAATGGAAAGAGAGAAAAGACACAGAAATAGATGCAGTATAGGAGAGAAAGATCGACAGAGAGAGAGAAGAGAATGAAAGAAGAGAGGGTGAGAGGAGAAAAGGATAGAGAGGAAGAGAGAAGAGAGAGAAAAAGACAGAAAAGGAGAGAGAGAAAAGGGAGGAAGAAAAGAGAGGGATGAGAGAGAAAAGAGAGGAGACAAAGAAGAGAAAGAAAGAGAAGGAGAAAAGGAGGGAGAGGAAGAGAGAGAAAGAGGGAGAAAAGGAAGAAAGAAGACAGAAAAGAGGGACTGAGAGTAGGAGAGAAAGAAAGAGGAGAGAGGAGAAAAGGGGAGAGAGGAAGAGGGGGAGAAAGAAAAGATGGAGAAAAAGAGATAGAAAAGGAGAGAAAGAGGGAGAGAGAAAAAGAGAAAGGGAAAGGGGGAGAGAGAGAATAACAGATAGACTGAGTTTAATCGACATAAAAGTTTAAACTGCTCTGTTACTTTGCATTAAACCTCTTTTGTTTTTGTTTTTTTATCTCTTTTCAGATGTAACTTCTCCAAACCAAACCTCTTCACTCGTCTTTCTTTAAAAACACCTCATTACTAATCTCACGTGTCCATAACGTCCCGATGAAAGTATAAATAAATACGTCTAAGAACAGAAGCGGAGCGTAAACGAGTCGTAAACATAATCCTGCTAATGCGCGGCTTTAATCGGGCCTGGATGAAACAATGCTAATTATGCTAATGAAGCTCTTGGTTTAGCTCATTAATTCAACACAGTAAATCCCTCTGAGTCAACACGCACTTTGTCTCTTTCTCTCTCCGCGCGGCTCAACGTGTGGGCCTGGTTCAGAACATCACAGGGCGGGCATTTATTTATTTATTTAATTAT
Source organism: Mugilogobius chulae (assembly GCA_038363315.1). Taxonomy (NCBI): domain Eukaryota; kingdom Metazoa; phylum Chordata; class Actinopteri; order Gobiiformes; family Gobiidae; genus Mugilogobius; species Mugilogobius chulae. Next base: position 102,436 of record JBBPFD010000124.1, read on the forward strand.
TCAACATACAGACATTGAGATAAGACAGGAAAATTTTAGTTTTTCCTCTAGACTCCGCCCACTGAGCACTAAGAAAAGCTGCCACGTGGTTATGTATATTTTGATCACAGACAGCTCGGTTAATATAAGGGAGTTTTCTGTATTTTTTGCTGCAGATACACGCAGGGCCGTAGCACCAAATTCTGGGCCCCAGGTACAAACTTTGTTGATGGGCCCCCAATAACATAATCTTGTGTTTGAATTATTTAGTCCGATCATTAGGGCTGTAGTTCTTTAGTCGATTAATCGGTCGATGGGGCTTTAGTCGACCAAAATTTGTATTAGTCGACCCAGCCCGAGCCCGCGCACGTCGTGTCCGAACCCGACCGGAACCTGTGCCCGAGCCCGAAGAGAGCCCGCCCCGCCCACTCACTGAACTGTGGCATGAAATGACAGAAAAAGCTTCTTATGATGTCCAACGTGTTTAATGTAAGTGTGTCTCGCTGCTAAACGCGCTTCCTCCACTTCTCTCTCTCTCTTTCTCTCTCTCCCTCTCCTCTCTCTCCCTCTCCCTCCGTCCCTCTTGTTCCTTCTTTTCTCCCGAGCGCGTAACGGCGCACTTTCTCTCTGCTTCTTCCTCACCTTTTACTTGATCCGCGGATGAAACGAAAGACGTGCCTTCCCCGTCTTTCGTTCTCCTTTCTCTTTTTCCTGCTCCGCGCTTATTCACAAGTCTTCTCTCTCTCTCTCTCTCTCTCTCTCCTCACTCTCGCGCCGTAGTTGGCCACTTAAACACTGACTTTTTTTTATCACTGCGGTGGTTTTGTGCTGTGTTCTGACGCGGCTGTCAATCATCCGCGAAGCGCACGTGTTCAGTACGGCTCTGCGTCTTGGCCCGAACCCGGCCGGCCCACATTTCTCACGTAGTTGTCGGGCCTGCACTGGCTCGGGCCCAGAATCTAAACTCTGCCTTTTTTTGATATAAACACACTGTGTCATATTCATTTTCTGTGTAAATTGTTGTTTTTGCATGAACTCCATTGCACTTTTGCCTTTTTGTGTCAGATAAATTGTCAGATCAAACTATATTTTTTTTAGCTTCAGAGCTTTAGCCACGCCCCCTTTTTAGTCGACTAATCGGTCGATGGGACATGTCTTTAGTCGACCAAGAATTTCTTTGGTTGACTACAGCCCTACCGATCATGTTCTTTCACGACTAATAACCAACTACTACAAAACAACACATTTACTGAATGTTTTTTGTGTCGTTCACTCACACAGAGATGGAATGAGTTTTGAACATATTCTACATTTTAGCTAGCTTGTTTGAAGCTATAAACTTGCCTAAATTATGCCTCAAATACACTTAGACTTACACTGCTGAATTGAGAAGTTGTGATTTATATTGACAATATTCCACACAAAACCCTGTGAATTTGCTTATTTATTGAGATGATTATTTGTGTCCAAAATGGGCTGTTTGTTCACTGAAATCTGCAAACTCTTATTAATAATATTTCAATCTCTAGATGTTGAAATTGCTAATAATTTGTCCAGATAATATTCCTCACAAATAATTGCATTTAGATTGCCTGCTTTTGGAGCCTTTTCCTGTACTGGGCCCCGGGGAAAATAGTACCATTTACCCCCCCAGTGCGACGCCCCTGGATACACGCACACACTATGTAGTTACAGATGATCCGTCACTGTCTTGGCCAGAAGAATATTTTCACGTTTGCAACACGTTTGTCTGCTCACCACTCCCTAACATCAGCCCGACACAAATGTGCTTCTGTCTGATACATTCCTGATGCACAATGCTGAAGTTTGACATAAAACTGTCCCATCCTCCTCCTCCGTCACGAACAAGCTGCATAATAACTTTAGAACTGATCTCCTGCTTCAAAACAGGGTCGTTATCAGTTGACGGCCATACTTTGTGCTGAGCGGGGGAGACGAGTGGCACAGTCGACTGCTAAATACTACGCAGGTAGCACAGAACTGTCAAAAGATTCAGCATCGGATTCTCCGAGAAATCCCACCCACTTTGGAAAAAACTAGCCAATCAGAGCCGAGCTGCCAAACAAAGTTATGCTCAGTTCATTTGTCACCCCTGCCGTACACTGAGTCAGAGTTCGGTGCGAGGCGGGACTCGCACGACTCTCCCAAGACTTAGAAAGTGCCTAAAACAAATTTGCCCTTGTACACATATCTTGAAATCAGACCCAAGAGTCGCGCAAGTCTGCGGAAAGAATCCGTAGAGATCCGTTTTGACGGAGGTCACAGCGGTTGGATCATAAAACAAGCATTCTCACGGTAATCCACGTGAATCTGCGTGAATCCAGGTGGCTTTGGTCAATAACGGACCGCAGTGGACTGCTGCTGGTGAACAAGACACTGAGCAAGAAACTCTGACAATGGCCGTACAAACAAAATTACGTCATTTTGTTCTAACAGCCTGAGTGGGCCGAATGAAGTATTGACCTTAATGAAATTTTAGCTGCAGAACTACAATTTATATCCTCATCAAAAAGACTCAAGAACATCTTATTAGAAAGAAAAGGTAATTACTTCAACTGTGTGTGATTCCAAATAGAAGCTATAGTTTTCTGTTCATCTGCTTTTCTGCCACTGTTTACCTGCTTTTGTTGCTTTTACATGTCAGTTACAAACCCAGTGTTCTGCAGTTGTTGTAGGTTAGATTTTTCTCACATACAGCTTCTTTTCTCTATTTTGACTTTATTTTGACTCTTAGAAAATGTCATTGTCTCCATTGACTCTCATGCATTGCAATTTAGTCAGTTTCTCAATATATTAGCAAAGAGTTTGTGACAGTGGAACATGCTCTGGAAGCTCACGGAAAGAACTGTTGTTGGACTAAACCCACAATAAACAGAACCTACAGAATATGTTACAAAATACTTTTCAGACGGAATACATTTTCAAAGTATTCTTCACTACTCCCTCTCTCTCTCTCTCTCTCTCTCTCTCTCTGTGTGTGTCTGTTGTTGCTGTTTCTGGTGGACTGTGGCCGGTAAATGAAGTGTGAAATGAGTGCGATTGTGGGCGGGAGAACAGTTTAATGCTGTTTAAGCCTAAAACTACAGCCTGAGATCAGAGCAGAGACCGGAGCGTGACCGGACTCTTTCCTTTCGTCTAATCGATGTTTGTGGCGCTTCCGTCGCTCTCGCCTTGCACTTTCTACTCTCTGATTCAGAAATATATGAACGAAAGAACGACTGAACCCAAGGCCTGGAAGATACATGTGAACATTCTGCTCTAAAGTTCTCATTTTCGGTTGTGTTTTGTTTCGTCCTTTGTGTCTTTTCTTGGTCAGAGCTGTTAATGAACCGTCCCACAGTCCTATTTTCTCACTCTGTTTTTATCAGTTCCGGACACATTGCAGACTGTCCGCCGCAGGTTTTCTCTCGTGGAGTTCCTGACGCTGTGCAGTGCTCTGGGTCAAAGGCACAACGGCAGGAGAGGAACAGACAGACAGAAGCTTGGTGGACAATTCATTTTTCCTGGAGGGACCTATTCAAAAGCAGACAAGTGGCAGAGGGCCGAACCGCGATCATTGGTGTGACAAATTCTGACTTTTACAAGCACATTTCTAAAACATATCTAAAAAATAGGCAGGGCTTCAGACTGTGACTGTGACTCCCTCGGCAGGTTGATGTCAAGAACATCTAGGACAGAAAAAGAAACCGCAACAGTCACACAAGTTCTCACACATTCTAATGCTGTAGTCCTTAGGTTGTTTAGTTGATTAATCGGTCGATGCATTCTTAGTCGACAAACATTTTTTTAGTCGACTAATACCTTTTAGACAATAAGGATTTACACAGAAAAATATGATCATCTACGTTAGATAACAAGTGACAATGTGCCTGAAATAAGCAGTATTTAACTGTCAATGAAACAACTATAAAATATGAAAAACACACCTTTATTCTAACTTGAAATCAGCAAAAATGCTTCTGTGCTTGGAATAAGAGCTAAATCTACGTGGTCTGTTGGCAAATAGTCAAAATTTATCCAAAATTCATGATAGTTACTACTCAATTCAACCCTTTTTATTTTTAACTGGTTAGCATTATAAGTTTGTATTTTTTTCAGCATATGTTCCACCCACCAGAAAGTGGTGAATTTGCAGAAATTTTGTGACCAAATGATTGGTCCAACCTGCATTTTATATATAAAACACGGTCCTATTTATTTTCTGTAAATATTGTTTTTTGTTTTTTTTTTTGCAAGAACTTCAAAACAATTTGAGCCTTTTTGAGCACAGTTTGAGTAAAAGACATTCAGACAGTCAGATCAAGTTTTTTAGCTTCAGAGCATTGGCCACACCACCTTTTAGTAGATTACTCAGTCGATCGGACATGATTTTAGTCGACCAATATTTTCTCTGGTCAACTACAGCCCTAACACATTCACTGCAAGAACAGTTCATTAGAAGGTAATAAGAGTTAGTTAAACAAAGTTTAAAAATAAATATACAATGTACACATAACTACATGTTTGACCTTCCAACAACCATGTTTTTAGAGCCTGAGGCTAGTGGAAACGCCACCATTAGAGAATGCTGCAGTATACGCAGTTCTCTCATGTGAGAAGGCTCTGTGTTTCAGGTCTGACCTGCTCGAGAAGCAAAGACTTTTGCCCAAAAGCACTTTTTCTAAATGCACCAAACAATCCCTCGAGATGCTGCTCTTGTTGTCCGATTGGAATTCCTTTTTACAAATTCTTTTAAAGGAGTGGAACAAGTTCCTTTACGTAACATACCTCCAGGCTTCAATACATGTTTTTCGTGGCGCTTATGTGAAATGTCGGGCAAGTGCGTTGTGGCGCGCAGCGTAGATTTGAGGTCCTGGGCGTACATTTACCACGACACAAAAACAGCGTATTATGACACAATTTCAGGCCTTTTTTGTGTACTTAGGTTGCGCCGTGCAGCACCATATGAAAAGAGTAAAAATGAACGGTTTTGGTTGAAGCCACGTGAGGAAATTTCTTTGGACTTGTCTCTCTTAACTTAGGACTTGACTTGGACTTGTCTCTCTTTGACTGGACTTGTCTCTCTTTGACTTGGACTTGTCTCTCTTTGACTTGGGACTTGACTTGAACTTGTCTCTTTTGACTCGGACTTGTCTCTCTTGACTTGGACTTGTCTCTCTTTGACTTGGACTTGGTTGAAACAATGACTTGGTCTTGGTTTTAGCTTCTTAAACTTTCCATTGGTTTACCATCATACTCTCTCACAGCAGCTGCGAGTCATTTAAACCCTCAGCTCCTCTCTAGACACCTCCAGATAAAAAACCCAGCTGAAGGATGGTCAGGCGTCGCCGTGGAGACCGGATAAATGGATCAGCGTTCGGGGCCGAAGGTTCCATAGTTCACCTTTACACGTGTATCGCTCTCAGCTCAGGATCCATCACCTTGTCGGCCGCAGAAGTGTTCAGGCCGGAGAGGTAATGGCACGTGAAATAGGCTGAGGTGTAGTCGAGTCAAAGAGAGAGAGAGAGAAGAGGTATTGTTTCCTGTGCAGGGTCAAAACGCCACAATCTACAGCTTCTCGAAAATCTCAGAGTGTACGTAACTTCTGCTAACGGAATAAAAATACTGGAGCAGATTATTGTACGAAAAGTAAACGCGTGATTAAAAGCAACAACGCCCAAAGTATAGCTGTAGAATAAGAGCAAAAGTGGGACCAAGTCACTGTTTTGCAAGTCTCAAGTCTTGGGCCTCAAGTCCAAGTCAAGTCCAAGTCGAGATCCATGTCCAAGTCAAAGAGAAACAAGTCCTAGTCAAGTCCCAAGTCAAAAAGAGACAAGTCCAAGTCAAGTCTCAAGTCAAAGAGAGACAAGTCCAAGTCAAGTCCAAGTCAAGAGAGACAATCCAAGTCAAAGAGAGACAAGTCCAAGTCAAGCTCAAGTCAAAGAGAGACAAGTCCAAGTCAAAGAGAGACAAGTCCAAGTCGATCCCAAGTCAAAGAGAGACAAGTCCAAGTCGAGTCCAAGTCAAAGAGAGACAAGTCCAAGTCAAATCTCAAGTCAAAGAGAGACAAGTCCAAGTTAAGTCTCAAGTCAAAGAGAGACAAGTCCAAGTCAAGTCTCAAGTCAAAGAGAGACAAGTCCAAGTCGAGTCTCAAGTCAAAGAGAGACAAGTCCAAGTCGAGTCTCAAGTCAAAGAGAGACAAGTCCAAGTCAAGTCTCAAGTCAAAGAGAGACAAGTCCAAGTCAAGTCTCAAGTTAAAAGAGACAAGTCCAAGTCAAGTCTCAAGTTAAAGAGAGAAAGTCCAAGTCAAGTCTCAAGCAAAGAGACAAGTCCAATCAGTCCCAAGTCAAAGAGGACAAGTCCAAGTCAAGTCTCAAGTCAAAGAGGACAAGTCCAAGTCAAGTCTCAAGTTAAAGAGAGACAAGTCCAATCAAGTCTCAAGTCAAAGAGAGACAAGTCCAAGTCAGTCCAATCAAAGAGAGACTAGTCCAAGTCAATCTCAATCAAAGAGGGACAAGTCCAAGTCAAGTCTCAAGTTAAAGAGAGACAAGTCCAAGTCAAGTCTCAAGTTAAAGAGAGACAAGTCCAAGTCAAGTCTCAAGTCAAAGAGAGACAAGTCCAAGTCGAGTCCCAAGTCCTCTACTTTTAGTTTCAAGTCTTTACATAAAATTACCATATCTTGTATTTTTACATCTTGTATTAGTTTAAATTCATAGATTTTTTTTATTATTAATTATCTATTTTTAATCATTACATAATAGACGCATTTGCCTTTAATCTGGATGTTTTAGACTGGCAAGTCCATTAATTTCAAATTTTTGCCAAATTCCTTTCCAGTGGGGCCCCCCAAACTGCCGTCTGCTCCGCCTCTGTTCGCTCTCGTGCTCAGACTGAACACAGCTCAACATAAGCTGCTTCATACAGTTTACAGTTTGAGGAAATACTCTAGTCTGTAATTTTTGTCAGGACAAACAGACTAGATTCAGTGGCGACTCCTGACTAATTTCTTTGGGGTGCTATGGTCAATACATTGCCAGCTATCAAAGCCCAATGCCGACAATTATACTGTCTAATCAATCCATAAATAATACTGTATATAATCTAATTTAATTACATCACTAGATGGCATTCATGTTAAATTAAATGGCATGTGGCCAATTTATGTCAATAAAACTATAAATCAAGGTCTAGACCAGTAAAATGCATAAGCAGGCTTTATAATAATATTAACATGTCTATTTGTTAATATTTAAGACAATAAAACCAGCCTGAGAACCACCATTAGTTTGCATTGTAGAGCTGAAACTTAGAAAAAAGCGCTCTTACATTAGATTCTATGGAAGCAGCGGGAGCGATTTAAGTCAGGCGGAGATTGCACCAAAAGAGGCGGGACTATGTACCGGCTGCCGAAAACAAGCTCTTCTGATTGGACAAGGATGTTTAATGGCATTTTAATCAGGTTTTAATCGGTTTGATCAACTTAAACTACACACCTCGCTCATTTTTTTCTTCTTTTTGTTGGTGTGCGTCGCACCTATCGCCCTAATGACGAGTCGCCCCTGACTAGATTCATGGTTTGTTTCCCTCTGAGAGAATCTAAACATAAATGTGGATAAATCCGCCGTTTTTGCCCAGTATTTGCGTGATCAGATCTGCATATGTCTTCATTATCTGCTGTTTCTCCTCGTAAATGGCCCAATATGTGTCTTATTGACCCGAAATAAAGATGGCTAGAGCTTATGAGTTGTAGAACATGTTCCTGTAAAAAAAAAATCCAGAGTTTTTGATTTAGCGCTGTGGCACATGCGTCTAGACCAGACTTTCTGTCACTGGTGAATTCAGAACGCGGGACAGCTCGACTTGGTGCCCCCCAGAGCAGGTGGTGTCCTACGAGTTCTGCATTATGTGCGTATTGGGGGCAATGGCACTGCTACTGATATAGCTTTATTTTGAAATATTTCAGTCACTTATTCACTTAGAGCAGGTACAAGGCACATAATATGGACTAACTCAGACTTTCTTGTAAGACACTTGGGTTTGATTTCCACTGTCGTAATGTTTCCAGTCACACCTTTCCACTCTCAATGTGTTTGTGAGGGAAGTTTATGGGTTCACAGATGTTATTAGGACAAAAATATTCCAGTGTTTTCTTCACTAATTGTGTATGTATAATTCAGTCTGTGATCTTTGCTTCTGAACGTCGCAGCCTTGACTTCTTTACTGCTCCTGTTGTTTGAATCATCTGGTGCAGTTTAAACAGTCAAACCAAACCACATTATTCCAGCCGATAACGCCCGACAAATGAAACGCCTGATGCGTCGTCCTCCTGTTCCAACATCTGCGCCGCGCTAACGTTTACCCAGGCACAATCTGACTCAGAGTAAATACATAAACATCGATCCAGGCCCGGGCGGCTCACACGGGGGCTGTTATCCTGCTTTATTACACATTCAGACTGAAACAGACTCTGACGAATGAGTGAGATGGTCCTGTGTGTGAGATGAGACATAGGAATACAGTAAATATGTCTTATGTAGGCTTGTCAAGTTTAAAAAAAAACACACTAAACTCATTAAGATGCCAGATGGATTACCTCGAGTTTATGAATTCACAAACATCACCAGTAGGGATGTCACGATATCAGACTTTAGTGTTGCGATTATTACCAGACAAAATATCACGGTTTAGTGATTATTCATGATTATAGCCACCACAACCAAACAACACTGAATTTTCTAAAATTTGAATACAAAGTTTGTGACTGATTTTATGAAATGTAACTTTGATATGACAACAACATACACTATATTACCAAAAGTATTGTCTCACCTGCCTTTACTCAAACTATGAACTGAAGTACATCCCATTCCTAACTTCGTGGCTGAGTTGCTGTTGTTCCCAAACGCTTCCATTTTGTTCTAATAGAGCTGACAGTTGACTGTGGAATATTTAGAGCGAGGAAATGTCACGACTGGATTTGTTGCACAGGTTCATCCTATGACAGTTCACGCTGGAATTCACTGAGCTCCTGAGAGCGGCCCATTCATTCACAAATTCACACTGTCTGCAGCTGAGTGCTTGACTTTATACACCTGTGGCCAGGCCAAGTGATTATGCAACACAGTCTCACTAGATGGCGTACTTCTACCACGACACGAAAACAGCGTATTTTGAGAACGACTTCACAGCTGTTTTTATACTTATGTTACGCCGTACATTTAGCACGATATGAAAAAGCGTAAAAATGACACGAGATTTCACAGCGTCAAAATAGACGAGTTTTGGTCTTGTCCACGTGGGGACGTTTTCTTCAGGTGAAACGGGTAAGTTTAGGCATAAAGTTACTAAAATTGGTAAGTTTAGGTCTGGGCTTGGGGCAGATTAAGATTAGAATCAGGATTCATTACTATTCATAAATAAGAACACGTCTTAACAACCACCATTGAAATGAATGGGACGTGATGCGTACTATAATTACACAACGCCGTAACTCGTGCTAATCATACCTCATTTACATATTGTGTAATGTCGTGGTAAATGTACGCTTTCTTGTGAGATCGGCTCGATTAGGACACCTGATTCTGATCATTTGAATGTTTGAGCCAATATTTTTGGTAATGTAGTGTACTTTGCTTCTAAAATTTATTTTTCTGTTGAGAAGAACATTTTGCTTTTAAAAATGTAAAAAGAAATATTTTTCTATAAACTGAAGAATAGAAATTTGCTTCTAATCTCCTGTTTGTTCCTGGAAAATCCAGATGATATATAAAAATATATCATCTGGCCACAGAGTCCCTCTTTCGGATTTCTGTGGCCGTGATGACAGATTAATTAGGCAATCAGAGACGCGCATCTTCCGCCGTGTAAAAAACCAACATGGCTGCTCTTGATGAAGGAAATACATGAAAAAAATATCATGTGGAACTGAAAAACATGGCGGATTTCTGCAGAATCAATGAGTCAAGCAAAAAACGATTTTAATGTGAGGTGAGTGAAGTTAGATTTTGGTCTAAATGCAGACAACCAATCAGCTCCTTTGTTTCATCTGCGTCGTGCTAATAGCTAATCTGAATGCCCAGTACGATGTTTATTTGGTCTGAAACGCAGGCTGGGGGCGTGGTGACCAGACCCACTGGGTTCTGGATCCCAGGCAACCTGTTGGTACCAATGATTGGAATTTTAATTTACTAAGAAGCTTCACACAATCACAAAGTCTGCACCAAATATCAGTCTTTTCAAAAAACTGGAACAATGTAATGTTTATATATTATTATCCCAATAATCTTGACATCCCTAATCACCAGATCAACCATCTGGCTGGACAGGTTACATTTATGCATTTCCCACCTTCTGTTCTAACTTGAAAAGAGTTTGATTGAGTTATTTGAGTCAGATCCTTGTCTCTTCATTTAAACAATATTCATTTTAGCTTTCAAACACCTGCACTGACATTACACCTCAGCATTCTACAGGTCAGTAAGATTCATTCACTGTTTCCTGTTCTCGTCTCTGGTCTTGGTTGTGTCCGAGCTGTGGAGGTAAAGTGAGGCCTGTGTGATCTCACTGTGAGCTGCAGCTTCACTTCAAACAGAGGCCGTGCTGTGTGACCTACTTACTGCTCCGTATCCCTCCGCGCTCCAGCACGAACAGAACAGAAGGACTACTTTTTATTAGCAGCAGGATGTTTGTGCCGGAGAAAGACCAGAGAGACCGAGAATCAAAGTCAAATCAGCTGACTTTAGAAGACGGGCTTTTGGAAACTCGTACTGTTGTTAAAACTAAAGGAAAGATAGTTGCAAAATGTACTTTTTTATGAGTTTTAATCCTGTTCTAACATTGCTTCTTCATCACAAACACAGCTGGACTATTCTTTCTCTGGCTTTATTACGTATACTATTTTACAGGTTCGAATGCACAAGAAGTCAAACTAAATGTCTTCAGGAGCATTTTAAAAGACAAGAACAATGCAGATAATGCACAATATTTACCTTTTAAAGCAGCACTTGAAGTAAATTATTATTATTATAAATTGCAAACGAAGCAGCAGTGCACAAACTAGTCCATAGAGTCACAGCAGGTTTAAATGCTTATTAAGAATCTTAAAACACGATTGGCCAAGAAGTGGTCTGAACACGGGGTCTGGGGGATCTTCCCTCAAAAAATGTTTAATATAACAAGCTACAGTTCCAATAATAATCTGGTGGGCTTTAATGCCTCCTGTACACTGACTGCAAGATGAGTTTGGTTCGAGACATGTGCGAGTTTTGTACCTAACTCTCAAACTGGCACACGCACTGCTCGAGGTCTGTGTACAAGGAAACATTGGTTTTAAGAACTTTTTCGACCCGTACTGAACTCACACTAAAACCCACCTGTTTATTGTACAAATGAATTGCAACTAGCAGCAGATTTTAAATAAACGTGTTTTTATTGCTGTAAAATATCTACATGGCATTTTTAAACCTGCATATTTTTCTCCGAATTTGAATTTTGTGAGTAATCCCCAAACTCTGATGATCAAAGATGACGGGCGCGTGTGTCAATGGCTTATGCTCAGTGGCGTTTGTTGCCATATTGATCGTTAGATTTAGCCTTTTGCTGGATGTTCTACACTGGACAGGCACAGCGGTGTTTCAGTCATGATTTTTTGTACGACAAGCTCGAGACGAGTGAAGTCAAATACTTGTCGCCTGGCTGGCACCACATAGTGCCTTTGTTATTTCACTTCAACTGCTCAAGTATCACAGAACTGCAGACGGTTCCTGATGACCAGGAAGTACAATCGGCCAATCAGCGAACCAGAACTGACTCAAGTTAAAAGAGCAGCTGCTCCTTTGACCTTGTGCCAAATATTCACTTAGAAAGTTGAGTTTGTTCTTTTAATTTGTTCATGCTAACACAGTGACGCACTTCCTGATGTGTTCAGGTGCAATGATTGACCTGAATAATAAAGATAAAGTGCCCACCTGCTGCAGAGATGAACAAAGTGAAATGAAACTGATCGATGCATCAGAAAACATCAGCTGCAGGACAATACAAGATGACTCAAACATGCAGGAATCAATCAGAATACAGCTGTGAGTAAACTAATGACGAGATAGTGTTAGAACATGGATAAGAAAATAAGCGTTTCCTTTAACAATCACACAAATCAAAAGACAGTTCAGTGAATTAATGGACTTACAAAGAAACCCGTCTAAGGCTGTTACCCTGTTTGAAACATGTTTGTCTTTTTTCTCTTCTCTAACATGTCTGCTCCTGTTCTTTGTCCCACAGGTTTCCTCAGCACAGGAGACCAGTCGGCCAAAGGGAATTACGGGCTGTTGGACCAGATCCAGGCTTGCGCTGGCTCAACGAGAACATCGGACACTTCGGAGGAGATCCAGAGAGAATCACCGTGTTTGGTTCTGGAGCTGGAGCCTCGTGTGTGAACCTGCTCATCCTCTCGCACCACTCTGAGGGTAACACACAGCTCTCATGTGTTAAAGTATAATTCACTGCATTCATTTGTGTGGTGTGACCCATCACTCCAGCGTCTAAATGTCAGAACTTGTTTTCAGGTAAAATAGGTCTAAGAACTAAATGTCCCATTCTGATGTCTCAAAAAGTGACCCAAAACCCAGACTGAATCATTCCAAACTTACTATAAAATAGATTATAATGTGGTTCAAAAAAAGTTGGTGTGAAAGAAATTCAGCAATAACAAAGTGTCTCAAATGAGTTGCATAAAGTCATTTGAAAACACAAAAAAAGTTTTAAGAATTTTGCTAACAGAGCGTCAAGCACAGTTTCATTAAGTGACTCGTGTGTCTAATGCATTTTCTTGAAAACTGACTTAAAGTGACACATTTAAAGCAACTATGTGAATAAAACTGTGATTGAAGGAGTGACTAAGTCGTCTAGGAGCTCTCTCTTTTTATTCAATAAAATTTCGTTAACGTGCTGCTAACAGTCGATCCAGCCCAAACTACAGAGAAAAACATTGGACAACTTTTGTCATTTCATCATGTCATTTAGCTGTATTCATTTCACTGCCAACCATCTGGATTTAAAGAGGTGCGCCCAAGTGATGTTTTACAAGTCTTAGGTAAAGCCTTCTGCACACTCCAGGAGTTTGCCTGATATTACCCGATGTTTCCTCTCTGAGTTCAGAGGCGTGCCAGAGTGACAGATGTGTCGTGTTTTTCTCCTCCTGTCTGTGTCACTGTGACTCTGTTAGGACTTTGTCAGGAGCATCATGGTGAGGTTCACCTGCTGCACGAGCGAGGACCTTTACAACAGAAGCATCTGGTGCATCTGCCTTGTGACGACGCCTCTTAAAATCTCAAATATCACCTCATCATCTGTAAATAAATGTAACACTTTTGTTACATAATCTTCAACACACCTGCTCCTTAAACGATGTGAGAAGCACCTTTACTAGACTATAGAACAGACTTTTCAATGCTGTGAAGTGTAACAGTTCCTTATAAACCTGCTTTAATCCACTGGCGTGTCATCATCGGTTGTCGTCACATGACACATGCACTGTTCTCGCTCGCTGCTGCTCTCCACAAGTCTGTGTCGTCTTGTTCTTCTAAAGGTCTTTCACACCAGGCCAGGGCGCCCGTCTGAACCGTTTGGCAACTTCCCAACAGCGGCTCACGTGTGTTTGGTGTGAATGAGGCTGTCGGGGGTCAGAGGAGCAGAGCACGTCGCGAGCGAGGTTTTGAAGACTGCTTGTAGAGTCGCATCGCAGCGGCGCTAGTTGCCTTATTTGACTGTTGATTGGTTATTTGTTTTTGCCGGTTCAAACGGGACTAAGTAGAAGAGAGTGTCTACTATTTGGTCCGAGGAAACAAAGAGGAGGAGTACCAGCTGTAGTACGAAGTCTGGACTGTGGCAGGAATAGAATTGAGCTAATCCGTGAGGTAAGATAGAATCTGTTCGCCACAGAGTTTGACACTACTCGTACGCAACGCGCATGCTCACTCGGCATTTGTCTGCAACTGTGGCTGCTTAGATTGTGTTTGTGTGAATACTTTTTTTCATTGATGCGCCCCAAAGAGACCAGAACAGATGGTGCGTCGCTCCTCCTACTGACAGCGACTGGGAGTTGTGTTGGTGTGAAAGACCCTAAAACACATGATGCAGCTGTCAGACTAATAATGTAAATGTCCTTATGTCTGTGCCTCTTGTGTTTTTAACTAAAGTCTAAAATTCATAAAAGATCTTAAACTCCTCTAATGTGTGAAAATAGTGACGAAACCTACTGATTCTTGAGGTTTACAGCATTATGCAGCGCAGTTCCTCTTCTACTTTTGTCCCTGCTGAGGAGCCGTACTCGGAGCAGTTGTGTGGATAATGCCCGGACTTAGTTTGACCCCGGCTGTGTGCTTTATGGCTGTTACGTCGTCCTTTCTCCGCTCCAGCGATCTAATCTAACCTCTGTGAATAACCAGCAGATACTGTACCTCCGTCTGACCTGGCACGCTCATTTCCTCCGCAGCCTCGGGTTAAGTAGCACGCAGTTAGTATGTTCTCGTGTTACTCTTGATGGTATTTTACATGTCGAAAACACCATGTTGAGTCAGCTCATGGTTCTAATGGAAATACACGCAAATAAAGAAGTTTTGCTTAAGCTGCTCAAATCTCAGAACAGTCTTAATATTTACTGTACAGCTGTAACTTTTGCAGTTGTGATACACCAATCAGAATCTAGATATCAGTGTCGATCCATTAAGTTTTGCTGAATAGTCTAGTAAAGGTGCTTCTCACATCGTTTCAGAGGCAGGTGTGTGGAGATGACGTGTGTAAAGCTTGTAAAAAAGAATCCTGCACTTTGACTACGAGACAAAGCGTTACATTTATTTACAGTGATGAAGCAATGTTTTTCTTCTTTATTTGGATTTTAAGAGGCACCGTCACAAGGTCCTCGGTCGTGCAGCAGGTGAACCTCACCACTAAACTCCTGACAAATAGTAGTCGAATAGAGTTGAAGTGGTGCACAGACAGAAGAAGAGAAAACACAAAAACAGGGGCTTAAAAATGGGTCAAAACTGGTGTGCAGAAGCCTTGCTACGTTCTGATCGGACTACTTTGAAGCGTCCAGTTTTGCCAAGTTCGGAGCAAATTTTGAGTTGATGCCCCAACAGGCACCTGCGAGCTTTCAGGCGATGAAAGTTCAGTACTGGCCAACTCTGGCATCGGTGCCTGATGAGGCCAAAGTGTCCAACGCAGGTTGAAGCATCTACTTCGAAGCACAGTATCAGCAGACGCCCGGACAGTTCAACGCGCTGGATGCAAATTTGCACTGCAATTTCGTTGGACGCCTCAAAACACAAGTTTACATTCAGGCTGTGTCCGAACGTCCACACTCATTCCCTATCCACTCAATTACTATATAGTCCTGCCTTATTCAGTGGACTGGTCAGTGCACTCATTCATCTGGTATTTCGGACACGATGCGCACTACTTTCAGCTGACCGCGGGTCACGTGCCTCTCCCCTTGAGTTTCTAACGGTCGGCAAAAAAGTCTGATAAAAATTATCTTTTGTAATAATTACTGGTCAAGTCCGTCTGACACGCACATATTTAAGAACTACTAATCATAATACAAGTCTGGTTTAACTTGGATAATACATTTAACCACAAACAGACTGGATAATTTCTCTTTACATCCCAAACTAAGCTAATATTAGCATCTTTATGGCTAACGGCTTTCAGTTACAAGTGTTTTGTTTCTTCTCCGGCTCAGCAGTGAGTTTAAGCGGCTCCTTAACGTCTTTACTTCAGTCGTGTTGTTTACAGTTAAAGACCTCACGTTGACCGCGCTGTTTTGTTTATTCTCGCAATGAATTGTGGTCCATATTGACCGTTCTAGTGACCATCGATGCTCACTACTTTTCCAGATGCATTGTGGGATTTTTTGAGTGCACTACTTTTTGACCTGCTGGACATTCGGACACCACTACAAAATGGCGTGACCCCCGAATAGTGCACTATATAGTAGTTAGGGCGCACATTCGGACACAGCCTTACTTAATATGTAAACTGGAGGCCTTGGACGCTCAGCACTGATGTACATGCTCGACTTTAGCATACAAGCCTATTGTGAGCGCTGATGTTTCTCACAAGAAGAAGTATAAAATAAACTGCACCGATCAAATTCCGTGGGCTCTGCGCTTACCTTTTATTAGCTCTCGGATCAGAAAGAAGTTGTGAAGTCTCTTGTCTGCTGTTGCTCTTGCTTCGCTACGCAAATTTTTAATCCAAACCCTGACAAGCATCACGGGCAAAACTTGTGTCTGCCGCGTTATATTAAAGATATAATGGCCCGCCAGACTTATTTTCGCCTCTGCAGCATTAGCACCTCAGCGCTTGATCCAAGCTTCAGTGCAAAATGTGAACAAAAGGCGCCAGAGGATGATGTCACCGGCCTGTGGCTCGGTTCTCTTGTGCAGGTGTGAGTGTTTCTGTAATCGGGCTTGAGCAAGGCACGGTTAAAAAACCCTAGTGTGAGTGTGCTCTTAGTGACTTGGTGCAGGAGTCTTTGGGTTAGAAAAGGAGTAACACAGGGATCTTGAGAGGTTAAAAAATATCATTCTGTTGTTTAAAGTTTGACCGTGTGCAACTGAAAGATCGCCAATATTCTGATTCTAAAAGACTTTTAGCTGCATTTAAACATAGTCATTGTTTTGTTTTATTCCTTTTCATCTCTTCAGACATTTTCTTCTTTGCACCAACTTTTAAAACTGAGAGCCCGTCCCACACACTCTCTCTCTCTTGTGTCTTTGATCAGACCGTGTTTTAACCTCCTCCTCCGCTCTCATTCTCTCTCTCCACACATCCTTCCCTCGTCTCTTGATCGCCCAAACTGCTCCGGACAGCAGCGAGGGAGGACGAGGGCGTCAGATTAGAAGAAGCTTGTTCACTAAAGCTCACATCACTTTCAATAAGTCCAGATGGTTCCAGGCCCTCGGAGACTCTCGCTCTGACTCCATTATTAACAAGGCCAAGTCCTGACATTCTCAAACCGTCACACTCGATGTTCTCTGTGCTCGTACAACTGTAGTAACATTTATTTTACATATTAATTTAGCTTTGTCAAAAAAAAATACTGGTTTCTTCTGTTTCAATCTAATTATTAATCATGTTGTTATCATCGGTCAACTAAGAAATAAGCTCTTAGCATTTAGATTAGATTTACCTCTTAACAATGCTAGTTTTGGTTAGCTTTCCTCGATGATAAAACCAAGGCGTTAGCTCTAAACAAAGCTAGTTTTGGTTAGCTTTACTTGATGATAAAAACCAAGAAGTTAGCTCTAAACAAAGCTAGTTTTGGTTAGCTTTCCTCGATGATAAAACCAAGACGTTACTCTAAACAAAGCTAGTTTTGGTTAGCTTTACTTGATGATAAAAACCTAGAAGTTAGCTCTAAACAAAGCTAGTTTTGGTTAGCTTTAGTTGATGATAAAAACCATGAAGTTAGCTCTAAACAAAGCTAGTTTTGGTTAGCTTTACTTGATGATAAAAACCAAGACGTTAGCTCTAAACAAAGCTAGTTTTGGTTAGCTTTACTTGATGATAAAAACCTAGAAGTTAGCTCTAAACAAAGCTGGTTTTGGTTAGCTTTAGTTGATGATAAAAACCATGAAGTTAGCTCTAAACAAAGCTAGTTTTGGTTAGCTTTACTTGATGATAAAAACCAAGAAGTTAACTCTAAACAAAGCTAGTTTGGTTAGCTTTACTTGATGATAAAAAACAAGAAGTTAGCTCTAACAAGCTAGTTTTGGTTAGCTTTTCTTGATGCAAAAAAAGAATTAGCCAAACAAAGCTAGTTTGCTAGCTTTACATGATATAAAAACCAAGAATTAGCTCTAACAAAGCTAGTTTGGCTAGCTTACTTGATGATAAAACAAGAAGTATACTTACTCTCTCTCCTACTCTCTCTTCTTCGCTCTACTCTCTTCATTCCTCTCTCTCTCTCGTCTCTCTCCTATCCTCTCTCTTTATCCCTCCCTCTCTGTCTTTCATCTCTTTCTTTCCATCTTTCTCTCTCTCTCCTCTATCTCTCTCTATCCGTCCTCTCTTTCATCTCTCTCTCTCTCTCTCTCTCTCTCTCTTTCCCCTCTCTCTCTCTTTCATCTCCTCTCTCCTCTCTCTCTCCTCTTCTCTCTCTTCTCACGTCTCTCTTCTCTTCTCTCTCTCTCCTCTTTTATTTCTCTCTCTCTCCCTTTCATCCCCTCTCTCTCTCTCTCTCTTCTTTTCTCTCTCTCTCCCTTTATCTCCTCTCTTCTCCTCTCTCTCTCTCTCTCCTCTTTTTTTTCTCTCTCTCTCCCTTCATCCTCTCCTCTCTTCTCTCTCCCTCTCTCTCTCTTCTTCTCCCCTCTCTTTCATCCCCCCTCTCTCTCTCTCTCTCTCCCTCTTTCTCTCCCTCTTTATTTCTTCTCTCTCTCCCTCTCTCTCTTTCTCTCTCCCCTCCCTTTCATCCCCTCTCTCTCTCTCCCTTTCATCCTCTCCTCTCTCTCTCTCTTCTCTCTCTCCCTCTCTCTCTCCCTCTTTCTCTCTCCCTTTCACCCCTCTCTCTCTCTCTCTCTCTCTCTCTCTCCCTTTCATCCCCCCCCTCTCTCTCTCTCCCTCTCTCTCTCCTCTTTTACTTTCTCTCTCTCCCTTTCATCCTCTCCTCTCACTCTCTCTTCTCTCTCATTTCTCTCTCTCCCTTTCACCCCCCCCCCCCTCTCTCTTCTCTCTCTCTCCCTCTCTCTCTCTCTCTCTTTCATCCCCCCGTCTCTCGTCTCTAAGTCAGGCAGATGGCGGCTGCTCGGTGGGAAATCCACAGAGAGACAAATGTAAATGAAAAAACTCTTCACCACAGTCGTGTTGAAAACGTTGAAACAAACAGGACTGAGGACGTTTTTTACCGATCGCACAAACACTACAAAACCATTTTCCAACCGGTCACATCATGGGTCTGGATCTTACCCTTTCGGTCTTACCGCAGACGTGGGTAAAGAGTTGTTTTGTCTGTTGCCTTCTATGAGCTCCAGAGTGAACAAGTGAACTGGTTTGTCTAACACCAGCAAACCCAAGCCCCAGTTCTATACCAATTTTAGCAACTGGAAGCTTCCTTACTCACTTTAGAGCTCCTGTCGGGCAACAGATCTTAAAACCAGGTTCAAATTCCAGCCGTTGTAGCTCGTGACCGTCCCTCGACAGCTCGTAGCTCAGAAGCAGACGTCACTAACACTTTTTGTCTTTAACCGTGTCTCCTCTCTTGTCACTCACAGCCTCCACGCTCGCTTCATGTCATGTGTCTGTCCTCATCATCATAAACATCTCATGGTTGTGTCCATCTAACATGACCCCCTGTCCCTGTGTCCCAGCAGCAGCTCCAGGTAAGCTCTCGCACAGGGCAGGATGAGAAGAGGAGGGTGAACGGCCCCATGAGAATTAGCGACACTTTTTACATTTTTGTCTATATTAGTTTAACCAACGGAGAACTATTAGGTGCTTTTCACGCTGCAGCAGGGCTGGTTTGTTTCTTTCCATTCCATTCAAAGAGAATCAGCCGAGCCACATTATTTTAAAATTACAAAACATCAAGCAAAATGTTTATAAAGTTGTATTAGCATTTGATTTTATTATCTTTTATTCAGGCTCAGAGCTAAATAAAAACCTGATTTTAGATAGATGAAAAGTAAAAGTAGTAGTAAAGTAGGCCTAGTACAATTTTTGCAACCCCAAGTCATGAGGAGCCTGAGGCCGATAAACATTAGTCAGAGGGCCACATTCGGCCGCTGGGCCACAGTTTGGACATGGTTCTGCCTCGCCCACTTTTATTCTTTCTTTTCCTGCTGTGGTTGGTCCGACTATTTACGACCAATCAGGTCCTCCAACCAGTTAAAGTATCGCCAGGCTAGTGCCACCTAGTGCCCAGTGATTGGCTAATGTGAAAAGGAACTCGCCTACCATAGAACAAACAAGCTCCAATGCTGAAACGTCAGACAGTTTCCATGAAGTGAATTCAAACCGGCTCATACATCAGGCTAGATAAATCTCACCGACCTTCCAAACTTTGGAAAATACATCTCTTCTTCAATGTTGGTTCTGGGCTAGTCTTTGTTCAAACCAAGTTAGTGTCTAGTCTCGAGCATTAAGTTTTGGTTCAGAAATTTTGGTAACGTCTTTTAAATGTATTTTTCCACAAATTTTAAATGTTGCAGATGTTATTTTCCAGTGTTAAAATACATTATGACGTTTTGTGCATTCCCAAACCAAGCTTTGCAGGAAAATGTGACCCTTGGCAAAATAAAGTTGAAAATTTACATTAGCCACCATCAAACATCAGTGATCACATCCAGTGCAGAGACACATGCTGCAGTGTTTGAAATGTCGCTGTGTTCAGTTTAACGGAGAGATCGCCTTTCGAAACAGATGAGATAAAATGTTATTGGAGCAGTAAGCGCGCTGCAGAGAAAAGTAGGCGGGGCAGAATAAGGTGAATGTCAACACAAATACTCTTGAACTCACTGTGTTTGTGAAGGCTTCATGTTTCAGCTTTGTGCTGCTGCAGATGGAAAACTTCTAAAACTTGAAATCAGGTTTGCACCAGGAAGTTTTCTATTTTAGTTCCCTTTTCGCTAAAAGGCTACAACAATAATAGACACACTTCCAGACTTTTAGGAAAGTAAACTGCTTTATTATTAGACTTGGACAAGACACTGCGCCTCATTAATAACTCTACTGATCCTAACCTTATTTCCTGTTCTGCTCCAGGTCTGTTCCACCGGGCCATCGCTCAGAGCGGCACAGCCATCTCCAGCTGGTCCGTGAACTACCAGCCTCTCAAATACACCAAGATCCTGGCTCGTAAAGTGGGCTGCACGTACACGGAGACGGCCGACCTGGTGGACTGTCTGCGGAGGAAGAACTTCAGAGAGCTGGTGGACCAGGACATCCAGCCGGCGCGGTACCACATCGCCTTCGGGCCGGTGGTGGACGGAGACGTGGTTCCAGACGACCCGGAGATCCTCATGCAGCAGGTCAGACTCACAGTGCTGTTTGTGTCGTGTTATTCAGACAAACATCTTTACTGATTTGAACATTTACTAAAGCATAAGAAATGAATTTGTGTTTGTGTCCAAAGGCTCAGAGACAGTTTCAGTTTAAATCTTGGACAATTTTAGTCAAGCAAAGAACACATATCGTCCTTCAACCTGCCAGACTTTAGATTTGTAGACATCAAAACCAAACAAAACAGTGTATTAAAGCTCATACATGACAGTCGTGTGTGAGGAACTGAGTTAAAGCTTCATATGTGTCATTTCCATCAAAGGAAATGACACAGGAGAAATAATCAAATAGATCTTGCGTCTGAGATGCTGCAGCTGCAGAAATGCTCCAGAAGTCTGCATGATTTATGGCAGGTACGAATGGGATCAGATCAGATTGTCTCGATACTGCACGCACACGTAAAGAACGGTCTGGCGGTCTTGGGAATGTTCATAAAGGGTTCAGTTGTGTATCTTTGAGCAGCTGTAGTAGAAAGTCTCCTCCACATATAGACTTTTAGAGCACATAACCTGACAGAAATCAGTCTAAACCAGGGCTAGTCAATTAAATAAATGATACTATTCACTAGCGATGTCTTTTCATTGGAATAAATAAAATAGAAATTACAACACTGAGGCTTCTCTCACATTTTTCATTGACAGATTTAGGATCACTCACAGTTCATCTCATAACCTTTTATGTTTGTAAATTAAATGTTTTGATTTTGTTTGTTGAGGAAATTTGCTGTGCAGCAGTTGAAACGTATATACTGTATTCCCCAGCTGTTTTTCTTCTTTCTTCTCCTCCTTCCTCTTCCTCTTTCCTCCTCCTCCTCCTCCTTCCTCCCTTCTTCTTCTTCTTTTCTTCTTCTTCTTCCTCTCCTTCTTCTTCCTCTCCTTCTTCTTCTCCTTCTTTCTCCTTCTTCTTCTTCCTCCTCCTTCCTTCTCCTTCTTCTTCCTCCTTCTTTCTCCTTCTCTTTTTCTTCTTCTCCTTCTTCTTTCTCCTTCTTCTTTTCTTCTTCTCTTCTTCTTTCTCCTTCTTCTTTTTCTTCTTCTCCTTCTTCTTTCTCCTTTTTCTTCTTCTTCTTCTTCTTCTTCTTCTTCTTCTTCTTCTTCTTCTTCTTCTTCTTCTTCTTCCCTTTCTCTCTCTTCTTCTTCTCCTTTTTTTTCTTCTTCTTCTTCTCCTTCTCCTTCTTCTTCTTGTTCTTCATCTTCTTCTTTTCTTCTTCCTCCTTCTTCTTCTCCTCCTTCTTTCTCCTCCTCCTTCTACTTCTTCCTTCTCCTTCTTCTTTCTTCTCTTTTTCTTCCTTCTCCTCCTCCTTCTCCTTCTTCTTCTTATTCTTCATCTTCTTCCTCCTCCTCCTTCTTATTCTTCATCTTCTTCCTCCTCCTCCTTCTTGTTCTTCATCTTCTTCTTTTTCTTCTTCCTCCTTCTTCTTCTCCTTCTTTCTCCTTCTCCTTCTTCTCCTCCTTCTTTCTCCTTCTACTTCTTGTTCTTTTTCTTCTCTTCTTCTTTCTCCTTCTTCTTCTTCTTTCTCCTTATTTTCTTCTTCTTTCTTCTCCTCCTCCTTCTTCTCCTTCTTCTTCCTCCTTCTTCTTCCTCCTTCTTCTTCCTCCTTCTTCTTTCTCCTTGGATTAAAACATAGACGAAAAAAACACAATTGTTTCTTCTCTCCCACTTCTGCAAAACCAAATCTACGCTCACAACATCGTCTTCTACATTTGTGCTCCATATCCACCTCTAACAAAACACTCTGGCCATCTTTTATTTATTTTAATTAACTTGAATATTCGAAACACTTATCACACCTTTCAATCCTCTAAGTTTTCTGTAATTGTTTAAAAATCTCAGCTCTCTCCGTTCGTGTGAAATGTGGCCTTGATCTGACTCTTTGTGAGTGAAAACGTGACGCTGCAAAATGGAACACGAGCCGATCCGAGTGTTTCACGTGACTAAAGACTGCCCTCATGTGTTCAGACTCAGAACTGCACTCAGAATGAAGCTCACAGTGTTTTCTTCTGCATCTGTGCTTTATTAAAAAATGTAGTCCAGAAATGTAATAAGAATCATCTTTACTTTCTCTTCCTCCATTTTTCCTTAAAACACTGGACTAGAAGTGTTTTGTTTTTTTAACAAATACAATTTAAAAACGACTTAAATTTTCCTTGGTGACTATTAACCATTTTAAAATCTTCTATTTTTGTTGGTTTTTCTTCTTCTCCTCCTCCTCTTCCTTCTCCTCTTCTTTCTTTCTTTCTTTCTTTCTTTTTCTTCATCTTCCTCCTCCTCCACTTCTTCCTCCTCCTTTTCCTCTTCTTCCAATCCTTCTCTTCTTAGTCCTCCCCCTTCTTGTCTTTCTTCTTCTTCTTCTTCTTCTTCTTCTTCTTCTTCTCTTCTTCTTCTTCTTCTTCTTCTTCTTCTTCTTCTTCTTCTTTCTTCTTCCTCCTTCTTTCTCCTTCTTTCTCCTTCTTTCTTCTTCTTCTTCTTCTTCTTCTTCTTCTTTCTCCTTCTTTTTCTTCTTCTTCTTCCTCCTTCTTCTTTCTCCTTCTTCTTCTTCTTCTCTTTCTTCTTCTTCTTCTTCTTCATCTTCTTCCTCCTCCTCCTTCTTTCTCCTTCTTCTCCTTTTTCTCCTTCTTCTTCTTCCTCCTCCTTCTCCTTCTTCTTCATCTTCTTCCTCTTCTCCTTCTTACTTCTCTTCTTCTCCTTTTTCTCCTTCTTCTTCTCCTTCTCCTCTTTCTTCTTCTCCTTCTTCTTCTTCTTCTTCTCCTCCTTCTTTCTCCTTCTCCTTCTTCTTCTTCTTCTCTTTCTTCTTCTTCTTCTCCTTCTCCTCCTTCTTTTTCTCGGACTCAGAACTACAACACTGGACTACAGTGTTTAAAATGCAAGCTTTTATTTTTGAACCTTTGGGACAAACACAGATTCTAAACTACTTATGTTTTCCTTGGTCACGACAATTAAAAAAATGTTTCTTATTTATCTTCAGTTTCGTCTCCTCTTCCTCTTTCCTTTACTTCCTTTATCTATTTCTACTCCTCCTCTTTCTTGTTATTCGTTGTCTTCTCCTCCTTCTTTGTCATCGTCTTCGTGTCCTTTTCTTCTCCTTCTTACTTTTCTTCATCATCTCCTCCTTTTCTTTCTTCTACTCCTCATCTTTTCCTCCTCCTCCTTGTTCTTCATCATCGTCTCTTTTATCCTTCTTTCTTTTTCTTCTTCTTCTTCCTCTTCGTCTTCCTCTTCTTTCTCCTCCTCTTCTTCTTTCTTCTCCTTTTCTTCTTTCTTCCTCCTCCCTTTCTTCCTCATTCTCCTCTTTTCCTCTTCTTCTTTCTCCTCCTCTTCTTCTTACTTCTCTTCTACTTTCTTCTCTTCTTCTTACTCCTTCTCTTCTTTTCTTCTTCTATTTCTTCTTCTTCCTCTTCCTCCTCCTCTTCTTCCTCTTTCTCTTCTTCTTCTTCTTCTTCTTCTCCTCCTCCTCCTCCTTCTTCTTCTTCTTCTCCTTCTTCTATTTCCTCTTCTTATTTTTCTATTTCTTCTTCCTCTTCTTTTCTTCTTCTTCTTCTTTTTTTCTCCTTCTCTCTCACTCTCTCTTTCTTTGTTCTCGTTCTTCTCTCTCTTCTCTCTCTCTTTCTTCTCTCTAGTCTCTCACTCTTTCTCTCTCCTGTCTCTCTTCCTTTTCTTCTCTCATTTCCCCTGTCTCTCCTTCTTCTTCTTCTTCTCCTTCTTCTCCTTCTTCTTCTTCTCCTTCTCTTCTTCTTCTCCTTCTCTCTTCTTCTCTTCTACTTCTTCTTCTCCTTCTCTTCTTCTCCTTCTCTTCTTCTTCTCCTTCTCTTCTTCTTCTTCTTCTTCTTCTTCTCCTGCTCCTTCTATTTCTTCTCCTTCTTCTTCTATTTCCTCTTATTTTTCTATTTCTTCTTCTTCCTCCTCTTCTTTTCTTCTTCTATTTCTTCCTCTTCTTTTCTTCTATTTCCTCCTCCTTCTTCCTCTATTTCTTCTTCTTCTCCTTCTTCTTCTCCTCCTTCTTCTTCTTATTTTTCTATTTCTTCTTCTTATATTAAGGTAAGTTAGAATTTATATACAGTAATTTAACTTATTGTGCCTTTTACAGTGTAACATTTGGTATAAAATATTACAAACTTAACCCTGCACCGTGCTGTTTCCACCACCAGGGGAGTTCTTGAACTACGACATGCTGATCGGAGTGAACCAGGAGAAGGGCTGAAGTTTGTGGACGACAGCGAGGATAACGACGGGATTTCTGCCGCTGCCTTCGACTACACCATCTCCAACTTGTGGACAACCTCTACGGATACCCGGAAGGTACAACATTCACTCTGGCGATGTTTTAATACTGACTTTGGATGAGATGTGAGAGACTTTTAGTTACAGATTTACGAGTACCACGAACAAGCAACAGTGAAATATTACAATTTTTTCATTCTCATTTGTCTCAAACATCACTTTTCCTCAAATTTGTGACACGTTTTATGAAAGCAACATTCTTAATCCAACATGTTCATGGGACAAGACATTTAGATGCATTTGTTTTACTCTAGATTGTATTACTAGACTTAACTTTGCTTCTAAAAAGTACTAGAGCAGTGTGGATCTGTGGGAATAATCCATAAGAAGACTGGACTTAGTGTAAGAGGGCTGGTTCCTATGGTAATGAGTTTATTACTGTTGCTAAATGGGCCTAAAATGTTATATTTTTTATCTTAAACTTAACCCAAGGTTTTGTCCTAATCTTACCCATTATCCAAACCCTTTTCCTAAACGTAATCACTGTCCCTCCGGACCTGACTATCTAAATTTACCTTAGTGTAAAGTGCTTTATGTCAGTCACGTGGTCAGATTCTTGCACAAGCTGCCAGTGGAGCTTCGGTCTAGAGTTAATCAGATTCCAGGTAAGTCTAGTCAGTTAAACCAATCAGAACCAGATCATGTTATTAGTTGGGAGAAACATGTAAACTAGTCACAGAAAGGCCCGGGCCATCAGGAGTCGAACCCGCGACCTTCTTGCTGCGAAGCCAGAGCACTATCCACTATGCCACCGTGACGGTGCTAGTTTTCTGATTGGTTAAAAGAAGCCCTGGGGAAAAAACAATGGGCAGAAGCTCCAATGGCAGCCTGTGTGAGGACGTGAACTATAAGTCACTTTTAATAGTGAGTTTGCAAGAAACCAGCTAGTGTCCCAAACTGAACTTGCCGGCCAATCAGCAAACACAACACAAGGTGTCACTCATTACCCTCAAAAAAGTACTCTGACATGATACCAGGTAATCATTATTCCAACACTGTTTACAATGCCTTAGTACTGACAGTCTTAAAGGCAACGCAACCAATGCATTTCTTTTTTTTTTGCCTTAATTTATTTTTTAAGAGAAGCTAACAGAGACTTGACTTATGATCACAAAACACTTGACTTGTGACTTCACTCTTCATAATGCAAGAAAGAAAATGTTCAAAGTTTAAGGTGATAAGGAAATTAAAAAAAAAATCTATTTTTATTTTATTTAAATGTGCATTGCGCAACTTTTGGCCAAAACAAACTTGATTAAATGCACATTTTATAATTTAGACGCCTTTGTTACACAAAATAATTAATAAAATCTGCGTTTTTCTGTTTCTGCAGAAAAAAAACGTTCCTTTAGCTGACTTTTTTTTTTCATCTTATGTGGAATTAAAGTGTATTCATCTCCATTCAGAAAGTCCCAAAGTATAGTTTTAACTTTCTATTGGTACTGGATCTCATTATCACCCAGTACCTCACAGCTTGATCAGTGGCTGCCTGCTCCTCTGTGAGACTCATCTTTGTACTGTTTATGAGTGCATTTTTTGCCTAATTTTAACAACATTTAGAGTACATTTATGAGTACAACTATATAAGTTTGCTTTTATGAATGGATTACTAAATCATGAG
Organism: Mugilogobius chulae; assembly: GCA_038363315.1. NCBI lineage: Eukaryota > Metazoa > Chordata > Actinopteri > Gobiiformes > Gobiidae > Mugilogobius > Mugilogobius chulae. The sequence continues at coordinate 129,365 of JBBPFD010000124.1, forward strand.
ATGATACCTATTGGATACTAATGCTGGACTAGGCCGGAGGCTACTACCGGGCTGCCTTTTGCTACACCCCAGGCCGGAGGCTACTACCCAGGGCTGCCTTTTGCTACACCCAGGCCGGAGGCTACGACCCAGGGCTGCCTTTTGCTACACCCAGGCCGGAGGCTACTACCCAGGGCTGCCTTTTGCTACACCCAGGCTGCCTTTTGTTACACCCAGGCCGGAGGCTACTACCCAGGGCTGCCTTTTGCTACACCCAGGCCGGAGGCTACGACCCAGGGCTGCCTTTTGCTACACCCAGGCCGGAGGCTACTACCCAGGGCTGCCTTTTGCTACACCCAGGCCTGCCTTTTGTTACACCCAGGCCGGAGGCTACTACCCAGGCTGCCTTTTGCTACACCCAGGCCGGAGGCTACGACCCAGGGCTGCCTTTTGCTACACCCAGGCCGGAGGCTACTACCCAGGGCTGCCTTTTGCAACACCCAGGCCTGCCTTTTGTTACACCAGGCCGGAGGCTACTACCCAGGCTGCCTTTTGCTACACCCAGGCCGGAGGCTACGACCCAGGCTGCCTTTTGCTACACCCAGGCCGGAGGCTACTACCCAGGGCTGCCTTTTGCTACACCCAGGCCGGTGGCTACTACCCAGGGGTTTGTAATATCAAGGTCATCTACTGCCTGTTTAAGGAGTATAAAGTACAGCATTAACAATGCCACCAAAGCAGAGGAATGATAACAAACAGGAGGAGGATTGTGTTCTGATGGTTCAGGTAAATGAACTCTTGCAGCAACAAAAGGAAATGTTCACTGCTCTAATACAACAACAACAGGAGAATTTCAAAAGTTTTGTGCAAATACTGATGGATACAATGAATACCAGAATAGACAGTCTAACAAAAGACATACAAGAAGTAAAGGCAAGTCTAATTTACACACAAAAAGATGTGGATGACATCAAATCAAAGATGGTAATGCAGGGAAATCATATTGACACCCTTCAGTCAGACTTTTTAAAAGTATGTGACAGCCTATTGGCTGTCTCAGATAAAACTGAACATCTCGAAGGTCAAGCAAAGAAGAATAATCTGATTATTGATGGAGTAGCTGAGTCACCAGGTGAAACCGGGGCTGATGTTGAGAAGAAAGTGAAAACTATCTTCGCTGAGAAACTTCAGTTTCAAAGAGATATAGAACTGGAGGTTGCACATAGAGTTGGAAAGGCATCTCAAAATGTTGAAAGACCAAGATCTATTCTGGTAAAATTTTTAAAAATTAAGGAGAGACTTGCTGTCTTACAAAGAGCCAAAAATCTGAAAGGAACAAAGATCTACATTAATGAAGATTACACAGAGGAAGTCAGAAGGAAAAGAAAAGAACTACTTCCAAAAATGAGAGAAGCTCGAGGAAAAGGTGACATTGCTTTTTTGCGTCATGACAAGTTGATCATCTATCCACGCAGCAGCACTCCTAAGCGACATTAACATTTTGTCTATGAGAAACTGGACATTTTTTATGTGTACCAATGATTGCATCTATGAAGACAAAAGGTTTGAAATTTGGCCACATAAATATTAATAGCATAAGAAACAAAATTTATGAAATTGCAAACATCTTGTCAATTAACAACCTTAATATACTTGCCATCTCTGAGACTCATTTAGATTATGATTTTGATGACAATGAGCTGTATATTCAAGGCTTTAATATTTTTAGAAGAGATAGAAATAAGCACGGAGGTGGAATAGCCTTTTATGTACAGGAGAATTTACCAGTGAAAATTAGAGAAGATTTGATGAATTACGACCTTGAAGTGCTGTGGCTACAGATACACTTGCCTCATATTAAACCTCTGTTGATGGGATGTTGCTACCGACCCCCAAATGCAGACAACAAATATTTGGTTACAATGACTGAATTGTTAGACCGCAGTGCAATGCTTGGTATGGAGATGTATTTTATAGGAGACCTTAACATTGACTGGCTTGCTAAACGTTGCCCAATGACAGCAAAATTATCGGATGCCACTAGTGCAAATGGTCTTGTACAGTTAATAAATAAACCCACAAGAATTCATCCTAGAAATGATGGTACTATCACATCAACCTGCATTGATCACATCTTTACAAATGCCCCAGAACTGTGCACAGATACTGCCTCTGTCCCAGTGTCTTGTAGTGACCACAATCTAATAATTACAGTAAGAAAAGCCAAAATGGACAAAGTGGGGCCCAAAATTATTTGTAAAAGACTCTTTAAAAAATTTAACAAAGATGCATTTTTGGAGGATGTGAGAACTGTAGGCTGGTTTAAAGTAAATGAGCAAAAAAATGTAAATGCTGCACTAAAAATGTTTAACAATGAATTTATGTTCCTTGTGGACAAACACGCACCGCTCCGGAGGTTTACAGTCAAGAACATCATAACGCCTTGGATAGATGAAGAAATTAAACAGTTAATCAGACAAAGAAATCAAGCTAAAGATACGGCTATTTTAACAGGGAATCAAGAAGATTGGATAATCTATCGAAAATTGCGAAATCATGTTACAAAGCTTAATAGATCAAAAAGAAAATTGCATTATGAGAGGAAAATTGAAGGCAGTAAAAACGACAGTAAAAAGATGTGGGACAATATCAATGAATTAACGGGTAGAAATCGCAAATCAACACCAACTTTTATTGATGTGGATGGTCATTATTTAACAAATTCTGCAGATATTGCAAACTATTTTAATAACTACTTTTTAAATAAAGTTGAAACTTTGAGAGGGTCAATGTCAAATGACACTGAGGTAACCTATTTTAAAATAAAAAATGAAATTATGAGTAATAAAAATTATACATTCAAATTTCAAAAAGTAACAGAAAAGGATGTTGAAAATCTGTTAATAAAACTTAAAACTAAACCACCAGGTGTTGATGGTATGGATGCAACTTTCCTGAAGATGGCGGCAGAGATAGTTGCTCCGCCCATTTGCCACATATTAAACCTCAGCCTAACTACAGGTGTGTGCCCACAAGACTGGAAAAAAGCAAAAATTGTTCCTCTAACAAAAGATAAAAAGCAGCCCTTTTCTGGTAAAAATAGTCGACCAATAAGTCTGTTGACTGCAGTAGGAAAAATTATGGAGAACATTGTTCATCAACAACTTAATAACTATTTTATCAACAGTGGACTGTTCACTCCACATCAACATGCTTATAGAAAAGGGCATTCAACAGCCACAGCTTTGACCACAATGACTGATGACTGGTTGACAAACATTGGAGAAAAAAAAATTGTTGGCAGTATCATGTTAGATTTTTCAGCTGCTTTTGACTTAATTGACTATAACATATTAATTGGGAAATTAGCAGCTTATGGATGCCACAAATCAGTCACATCATGGTTTAACAGCTATTTAACAGGACGGACACAAACTGTCTTTTTCAATGGATACTATTCAAGTTGTAGAACTTTACCATGTGGAGTAGCACAGGGAAGCAGTCTGGGCCCTTTACTTTTTAACATCTATACAAATGATTTACCATTGGTTCTGTCAAAAGCTAAGATAGTTATGTATGCGGACGACTCAACAGTATATGCATCTGCACCGACTGTTAATGAGT
>JBBPFD010000125.1:0-85000 GCA_038363315.1 Mugilogobius chulae
TCTAAGTGAGTTGACCTAGTCTGACAGCGACCTACGGGCGGATCGAAGCGAAACTTCAGGCTGGATCTGGAGAGTTTTTATTTTCTGAAACAGGAAATGAAGCGTCACAAACAGAAACGGCTCCTTCAAAATAAACGAACGAATCAAACCTGTGGGACTTTTACAGAGCGACGGACTTCCTCTTCAACGGCAGCGACGCGCGGCACACTGAGAGAGAGACCAGGGTTAGACCAGGTTTAGACCAGGTTTAGACTGGGTTTAGACTGAGAGAAGACCAGGGTTAGACCAGGTTTAGACCAGGTTTAGACTGGGTTTAGACTGAGAGAGAGACCAGGGTTAGACCGGGTTTAGACTGGGTTTAGATCAGGTTTAGACCAGGGTTAGACCAGGGTTAGACGGAGTTTAGACTGAGAGAAGACCAGGGTTACACCAGGTTTAGACCAGGTTTAGACTGAGTTTAGACCAGGTTTAAACCAGGATTAGACCTGTGTTAGACACAGAGAGAGAGCAGGGTTAGACTGGGTTCAAACCTGGTTATAGTCCTGGTTTAGACCAGTTGAAGACCTGATCCTCGGCCCTGTTTCAGTCACGGTTCAGACCTGGTTCAGACCTGTTTGAGTCCAGTTTGAGTCCCGGTTCAGACCTGTTCCTCAGACCTGTTTGAGTCCAGTTTCAGTCCCGGTTCAGACCTGTTCGTCGGACCTGTTTTAGTCCAGTTTGAGTCCCGGTTCAGACCTGTTCCTCAGACCTGTTTTAGTCCAGTTTGAGTCCAGTTTGAGTCCTGGTTCAGACCTGTTCCTCAGACCTGTTTTAGTCCAGTTTAAGTCCCGGTTCAGACCTGTTCCTCAGACCTGTTTGAGTCCAGTTTAAGTCCCGGTTCAGACCTGTTCCTCAGACCTGTTTGAGTCCAGTTTGAGTCCCGGTTCAGACCTGTTCCTCAGACCTGTTTGATTCCAGTTTGAGTCCCGGTTCAGACCTGTTTTAGTCCAGTTTGAGTCCCGGTTCAGACCTGGTCCTCAGACCTGTTTTAGTCCCGTTTGAGTCCCGGTTCAGACCTGTTCTTCAGACCTGTTTGAGTCCAGTTTGAGTTCCGGTTCAGACCTGTTCCTCAGACCTGTTTGAGTCCAGTTTGAGTCCCGGTTCAGACCTGTTCCTCAGACCTGTTTGAGTCCAGTTTGAGTCCGGTTCAGACCTGTTCCTCAGACCTGTTTTAGTCCGGTTTCAGTCCCGGTTCAGTCCCGGTTCAGACCTGGTCGTCGGAGGTTCTGGGGTTGAAGCTGCAGGAGCAGGACGAGGAGATTCGATCCTTTTTTCCCACAAACCTGCACAAACACAGAACAGTTCAGATTCAGGTTTTGGTTTAAGTCTCTGTCGTAGACCTGGTTCAAGACCAGACTCACCTGTGCCTAAGCCCCGCCTCCGGAGACCTCTGATTGGTCGTCTCGTCTAGAGTGGGATGGTCCAAACTCCTGTGTCCGTTTAGACAACTGTCAATCACAAAAGAACCGCTTTAGTCCCAGTTTGGTCCAAGTTTAGTCTCAGTTTAGACCCAGGTTAGTCCAGGTTTAGACCCAGGTTTAGACCCAGGTTAGTCCAGGTTTAGACCCAGGTTAGTCCAGGTTTAGACCAGGTTAGTCCAGGTTTAGACCCAGGATAGTCCAAGTTTAGACCCAGTTTAGACCCAGGTTAGTCCAGGTTTAGACCCAGGATAGTCCAAGTTTAGACCCAGTTTAGACCCAGGTTAGTTCAGGTTTAGACCCAGTTTAGTCTCAGTTAGACCCAGGTAAGTCCAGGTTTAGGCCCAGGTTAGTCCAGGTTTAGACCCAGGTTAGTCCAGGTTTAGACCCAGGTTTAGACCCAGGTTAGTCCAGGTTTAGGCCCAGGTTAGTCCAGGTTTAGACCCAGGTTAGTCCAGGTTTAGACCCAGGTTAGTCCAGGTTTAGACCAGGTTTAGACCCAGGTTAGTCCAGGTTTAGACCCAGGTTTAGACCCAGGTTAGTCCAGGTTTAGGCCCAGGTTAGTCCAGGTTTAGACCCAGGTTAGTCCAGGTTTAGACCCAGTTTGGCCCAAGTTTAGTTCCGGTTTGGTCCAACTTTGGTCCCAGTTTAGACCCAGGTTAGTCCAGGTTTAGACCCAGTTTGGCCCAAGTTTAGTCCAACTTTAGTCCCAGTTTAGACCCAGGTTAGTCCCAGGCAGGGGCGTAGCACCAAATTATGGGCCCCAGGTCCAAACTTTGTCCATAGACCCCTCATACTGGACATAATCTTGTGTTTTAATTATTCCAGTCCCAAACCATCTCATTATGTTTCTTATTCCTTTACGTTTTCTGTCCTTCTTCCAGAATATAACATATATATTTACTATTGATACTATTGATGTATCTACATTTCAAACACAATATGTGTTGCTTTAAAGGTTTTGCAAACTTCAGCAGATCAACTTGAATAATACGTTTTATAATGATCATTTCAAAATTTGTTTTGCCAAAATCGATTTCAGAACAAAAACTATTGGAACCTCTGTATTGACTCACATCTTAGCTAAAGACTTGTCTAAACGATTTTAATAATATACTTACAAACATAAGTAATAATCATTTTGTGTCAAAGTCCATTTGTTCATTGAAATCTGCAGAACTTTGCTCAGAATATTAAAATCTCTAAAGCTTTTATTATGTTCATAATTTGGACAGTGAATATTCCTCTTTATTAAGCAATTTTTGTGGCCAAATTTAGACAAACCTCCTCTCTCACAAAAATAAATGACCAGCGCTTTTGAGGCCCTTTCCTGCCCTGGGCCCATTTACCCCCACAGTCCGACGCCCTGGTCCCAGTTTAGCCCCAGTTTAGCCCCAGTTTAGTCCCAGTTTAGTCCCAGTTTAGTCCCAGTTAGTCCCAGTTTAGTCCCAGTTTAGTCCCAGTTAGTCCCAGTTTAGACCCAGTTTAGTCCCAGTTTAGTCCCAGTTTTAGTCCAGTTTAGCCCCAGTTTAGTCCCAGTTTAGTCCAGTTAGACCCAGTTAGTCCCAGTTAAGTCCCACAGGATCAGCCCACACGCCTCTCGGTCTGACTCTTCACACATGTTCAGGTCTTCTCACATGTTCAGGTCTTCTCACATGTTCAGGTCTTCTCACATGTCCAGGTCACGTGTTTAACTTTCGCCGTGATCGTTGGAGACGAAGATATTTATGTTTAAACGACAGATGTGGCTTTTTATGAGGCTCAGAGTCGAGAGGAACATGACGTGTGTTTGACTGAAAGAAACACCAAACACTGCTCCTGGTTTAGTCCTGGTTTAGACCTGGTTTAGACCTGGTTTAGACCTGGTTTAGTCCTGGTTTAGACCTGGTTTAGTCCTGGTTCAGACCTGGTTTAGACCTGGTTTAGTCCTGGTTCAGACCTGGTTTAGACCTGGTTTAGACCTGGTTTAGACCTGGTTTAGACCTGGTTTAGACCTGGTTTTAGACCTGGTTCAGTCCTGGTTTAGTCCTGGTTTAGACCCTGGTTTAGACCTGCTTTAGTGCCTCCTGGTCATCTTAGACCTGGTTAGCCTCAGTCCTGGGTGGTTAGTCCTGGTTTAGTCCTGGGTTGTCGTCCTGGTTTGACCTGGTTTAGACCTGTTCAGACCTGGTTTAGACCTGGTTTAGTCCTGGTTTAGACCTGTTTAGTCCTGGTTTAGACCTGGTTCAGTCCTGGTTTAGTCCTGGTTTAGACCTGGTTTAGTCCTGGTTTAGACCTGGTTTAGTCCTGGTTTAGTCCTGGTCTAGACCTGGTCTAGTCCTGGTTTAGTCCAGGTTTAGACCTGGTTTAGACCTGGTTTAGTCCTGGTTTAGACCTGGTCTAGACCTGGTCTAGTCCTGGTTTAGACCTGGTTTAGTCCTGGTTTAGTCCTGGTTTAGACCTGGTTCAGTCCTGGTTTAGTCCTGGTTTAGACCTGGTTTAGACCTGCTTTAGTCCTGGTTTAGACCTGGTTTAGTCCTGGTTTAGTCCTGGTCTAGACCTGGTCTAGACCTGGTCTAGTCCTGGTTTAGACCTGGTTTAGTCCTGGTTTAGTCCTGGTTTAGACCTGGTTCAGTCCTGGTTTAGTCCTGGTTTAGACCTGGTTTAGACCTGCTTTAGTCCTGGTTTAGACCTGGTCTAGTCCTGGTTTGTCCAGGTTTAGACCTGGTTTAGACCTGGTTTAGTCCTGGTTTAGACCTGGTCTAGACCTGGTCTAGTCCTGGTTTAGACCTGGTTTAGTCCTGGTTTAGTCCTGGTTTAGACCTGGTTTAGACCTGGTCTAGTCCTGGTTTAGACCTGGTTTAGTCCTGGTTTAGTCCTGGGTTTAGACCTGGTTCAGTCCTGGTTTAGTCCTGGTTTAGACCTGGTTCAGTCCTGGTTTAGTCCTGGTTTAGACCTGGTTTAGACCTGCTTTAGTCCTGGTTTAGACCTGGTTTAGACCTGGTTTAGTCCTGGTTTAGTCCTGTTTAGTCCTGGTCTAGACCTGGTCTAGTCCTGGTTTAGTCCAGGTTTAGACCTGGTTTAGACCTGGTAGTCTGTTTAGTCCTGGTCTAGACCTGGTCTAGTCCTGGTTTAGACCTGCTTTAGTCCTGGTTTAGACCTGGTTCAGTCCTGGTTTAGACCTGGTTTAGACCTGCTTTAGTCCTGGTTTAGACCTGGTTCAGTCCTGGTTTAGACCTGGTTTAGACCTGCTTTAGTCCTGGTTTAGACCTGGTTCAGTCCTGGTTTCGTCCTGGTTTAGACCTGGTTTAGACCTGGTTTAGTCCTGGTTTAGACCTGGTTTAGTCCTGGTTTAGACCTGGTTAGTCCTGGTTTAGACCTGGTTAGTCCTGGTTTAGACCTGGTTCAGTCCTGGTTTAGTCCTGGTTTAGACCTGGTTTAGACCTGCTTTAGTCCTGGTTTAGACCTGGTTTAGTCCTGGTTTAGTCCTGGTCTAGACCTGGTCTAGTCCTGGTTTAGTCCAGGTTTAGACCTGGTTTAGACCTGGTTTAGTCCTGGTTTAGACCTGGTCTAGACCTGGTCTAGTCCTGGTTTAGACCTGGTTTAGTCCTGGTTTAGTCCTGGTTTAGACCTGGTTCAGTCCTGGTTTAGTCCTGGTTTAGACCTGGTTTAGACCTGCTTTAGTCCTGGTTTAGACCTGGTTTAGTCCTGGTTTAGTCCTGGTCTAGACCTGGTCTAGTCCTGGTTTAGTCCAGGTTTAGACCTGGTTTAGACCTGGTTTAGTCCTGGTTTAGACCTGGTCTAGACCTGGTCTAGTCCTGGTTTAGACCTGGTTTAGTCCTGGTTTAGTCCTGGTTTAGACCTGGTTCAGTCCTGGTTTAGTCCTGGTTTAGACCTGGTTTAGACCTGCTTTAGTCCTGGTTTAGACCTGGTTTAGTCCTGGTTTAGTCCTGGTCTAGACCTGGTCTAGTCCTGGTTTAGTCCAGGTTTAGACCTGGTTTAGACCTGGTTTAGTCCTGGTTTAGTCCTGGTCTAGACCTGGTCTAGTCCTGGTTTAGTCCAGGTTTAGACCTGGTTTAGACCTGGTTTAGTCCTGGTTTAGTCCTGGTCTAGACCTGGTCTAGTCCTGGTTTAGACCTGCTTTAGTCCTGGTTTAGACCTGGTTCAGTCCTGGTTTAGACCTGGTTTAGACCTGCTTTAGTCCTGGTTTAGACCTGGTTCAGTCCTGGTTTAGACCTGGTTTAGACCTGCTTTAGTCCTGGTTTAGACCTGGTTCAGTCCTGGTTTCGTCCTGGTTTAGACCTGGTTTAGACCTGGTTTAGTCCTGGTTTAGACCTGGTTTAGTCCTGGTTTAGACCTGGTTCAGTCCTGGTTTAGTCCTGGTTTAGACCTGGTTTTAGACCTGCTTTAGTCCTGGTTTAGACCTGGTTTAGTCCTGGTTTAGTCCTGGTCTAGACCTGGTCTAGTCCTGGTTTAGTCCAGGTTTAGACCTGGTTTAGACCTGGTTTAGTCCTGGTTTAGACCTGGTCTAGACCTGGTCTAGTCCTGGTTTAGACCTGGTTTAGTCCTGGTTTAGTCCTGGTTTAGACCTGGTTCAGTCCTGGTTTAGTCCTGGTTTAGACCTGGTTTAGACCTGCTTTAGTCCTGGTTTAGACCTGGTTTAGTCCTGGTTTAGTCCTGGTCTAGACCTGGTCTAGTCCTGGTTAGTCCAGGTTTAGACCTGGTTTAGACCTGGTTTAGTCCTGGTTTAGACCTGGTCTAGACCTGGTCTAGTCCTGGTTTAGACCTGGTTTAGTCCTGGTTTAGTCCTGGTTTAGACCTGGTTCAGTCCTGGTTTAGTCCTGGTTTAGACCTGGTTTAGACCTGCTTTAGTCCTGGTTTAGACCTGGTTTAGTCCTGGTTTAGTCCTGGTCTAGACCTGGTCTAGTCCTGGTTTAGTCCAGGTTTAGACCTGGTTTAGACCTGGTTTAGTCCTGGTTTAGTCCTGGTCTAGACCTGGTCTAGTCCTGGTTTAGTCCAGGTTTAGACCTGGTTTAGACCTGGTTTAGTCCTGGTTTAGACCCGGTTTAGTCCTGGTTTAGTCCTGTTATAGACCTGGTTTAGTCCTGGTTCAGACCCGGTTTAGACCTGGTTTAGTCCTGGTTTAGACCTGGTTTAGACCTGGTTTAGTCCTGGTTTAGACCTGGTTTAGTCCTGGTTTAGACCTGGTTTAGACCTGGTTTAGTCCTGGTCTAGTCCTGGTTTAGTTCTCGTACCTGTGAACTCGGTCGGTCTGACTGTCGACGCTCAGGAGTCGAGGGAATTTTCCAGAACGTCTCTTCGAAGGAGAAGCAGAACTGAGCTGAGGAACCGAGGAGGGAAGGAAGCAAGGAGAGAGGAGATGATGAAGCAAGGAGAGAGGAGATGAGGAGGGAAGGAAGGAAGGAAAGAGGAGATGAGGAGACAAGGAAGGAAGGAAGGAAGGAGAGAGGAGACAATGAAGGAAGGAAGGAGAGAGGAGATGAGGAAGCAAGGAGAGAGGAGACAAGGAAGGAAGGAGAGAAGGATACAAGGAAGGAAGAAAAAAGGAGAAGAGGAAATGAGGGAAGGAAAGATGAGTTAAGGAAGGAAAGAAGAAGGGAAGGAAGCAAGGAGAGAGGAGACAAGGAGAGAGGAGACAAGGAGAGAGGAGACAAGGAGAGAGGAGAGGAGAAAGCAAGGAGAGAGAAGAGAAGGAAGGAAGGAGAGAGAAGAGAAGGAAGGAAGGAGAGGAGAAAGGAACACAAAGAAGGAGAGAAGGAAAGAGGAGAAAAGGAAGGAGGGAAAGAGGAGAGAAGGAAGCAAGGAGAGGAGACAAGGAAGGAAAGAAAAAGGAGAGGAGGACACAAGGAAAGAGGAGAGAAAGATACAAGGAAAGAGGTGGGAAGGAAGCAAGGAAATAAGAGGGAAGGGCACAAGGAGAGAGGACACAAGGAGAGAGGAGGGAAGGAAAGAGGAGAGAAGGACAAAAAGAAAGAGGAGAGGACACAGAATCCTTAATCGTTGTGACTCATCTATATTGTGACGCCGGGAGGGCATCTGGCACAAACCTCGTTGGAGACGCTCAGGCTGGAGGTCAGCTCAGGTCGGCCCCTCGACATCGTTTCCATGGAGACGCTGCGACCCCTCATGGCCCTCTAGAACCACACACACACACACACACACGTCTCTATGGTCTCTGTTTATAAAGTGTTTTTCTATCTGATTTTTTACCCAACCCAGTTCTGCCACACATCACTTTGCTCTGGAGGTTTAGATTTGAGAATAAACCTGGGGGTAAAGTTAAGGTTAGGATAAGTTAGTTTGGTTTAGTTTAAGGATTTAGGAGAAGTCTGCTTTCTGCGGCGCGGCAGAACTGGGTTGGACAAAATAAAGACGCATCACAGAAACATGTATGACAAAGTTTAAGATACAAAAAACTTGGGCTACGACATAAAACTTGTAACATTTCCAGATTAAATTCACTATGTTATGAGAAAAAAGCCAAAGCCATAAAAAGTTATTTTTCAATATTAAACTTGAAGTTTTGCCGGATTAAAATGGTGATTTGGATCATGGGACATTGCTATAAATATAAAAATCTATTGTGTTTTTATGCACATTTGACTCATATAAGTTCTGTAAAAAAAATGTTCTTGTAAAAATACCAAAAAAAACTTGTAACATTTCAAGATCAAGTTAATAATTTTATGAAAATAAAGTTGAAGCTTAGGAAAGTTATGTTTTTACTAGAAAAACAAACAAACTCATAAACCCATGTTTTTTTTTTCTGAGAATGAAGTTGATGAAATAAAAAGAGACTAAAGATATAATTTAACGACAAAATCGCAATTTTGTTGGACACTTTTTTATTTGTGCTGCTCTTCTATATTCTGTTGAAGAAATGTGTGTCGTACCAATGTAAGAAGTCCGGCCTCCACCAGTTTTCTGGGTTTGAATTTGGCCCCCCACCCCTGGGCTAAACTATACTTTTCAGTAAAAACCTAATGAATATCTTTATGTTCAGGATTTAGATCAAAAACATTTGGTTTATTCAGTGAAACTCTGAGATACGACTCAGACTGGACCAGCTCAAACACACAGGAGCTCACCTTCAGAGACTCCAGTAGGCCTCCGTGTCCAGGGGCGTGTCCGTGGGCGTGTCCAGGGGCGTGTCCGGGGGCGTGTCCGTTCTCCACCTGCTCCTCCTCCTCCCACAGTCCCAGCATGCACTGGGGCCTGACTCCCAGCATGCACTGGGAGCGAGTGTGCAGCTCGTCCAGCAGAGAGACCAGCAGAGCTGAGCGAGTTCTCTCCTGAAGAAGAAAGTCTGAGTCAAGACCAGAGACACTGTCACCGTGGGAACCTGCAGGAACTCAACACTCAGGACTGTATCTGGTCCAGCTCTGGTCCAGCTCTGGTCCAGCTCTGGTCCAGTTCTGGTCCAGCTCTGGTCCAGCTCGGCCTGAAGTGTGAGTGTATGTCTGAGAGTCGTGTGAGTGTACGGAATGGAAAGAATTCATAGAGAGTGTTCCTGTCGGAGGTCGCAGCGGTCTGATGCGACTTTCAAGTTATTATCCGAGCATTCTGGAGGTAATCCTCGCGGCTTTGGGCCATAACAGAAACGTGTCGGACCAAACTCACCTCACATTAATGCTGCGTTCAGACCAGACAGTGTCTTGGCGTATTTGTGTCTATTTTCAATGTTAAGTCAATGTAAACCCCGTCTTGAGCATTCAAGCGAATTGGCATCTGGGGCATCAGTGGACGCGCGTTTTGGCTTCTGAAAACGCAGCGTCTTGTGGATTAGAAGCTCGAAGCTGCGGCCACCGCAGGAGTTGAGAAAATCCATCTTTCACGCGTTGGAAGTCGGCTTCAGCCAATCAGAGACTCCACTCCTGTGACTCCTCTCACAACAAGGGGGAAAGGACGACTGTTTACTGGAGTCTTTTAAAAACTTTTTTAACCAAAGGTGGCTTGTCTGGGGCTTTTTTCAAAGACTTTGCCGTTCGTTGCTTTGAAAATCTGGAGACACGACAAAACAAACAACATGGACATGATCTGGACTGACAACGCCTCACATGGATGTATTAAAAATACTCATTGCCGTGTTTAAACCTGCTGCACGACCGGAGGAGCCGGGGAGGACAGAGACAGCACAGGGACACTGTCTGGAGGAGGAGAAAGTTGTGTGATCGGGTAAACTCCGTTTTATAAATGCAACAAGCCTCTCTCTCTCTCTCTCTCTCTCTCAGTGATCTGTCTACGAGCAAAACAAAACCTGTAAACAAGCGGGAGCTCGAAGAAGCACTTTGGGACGTTAAAAGTGTCTTTTTGTCCACCAAAGCATTTTGGAAGCTTATTGAGGCGTCAGCAGGATTAATAACTGACGAACTTTTACGCGCGTTTAGGCGAATTTAGACGCAAATAAGCTGTCTGGTGTGAACGCAGCATCAGGCATTGAAGTGTCCAATTTTGAGTGCTGAAGCAAATTTTGATTTCAACACGAGCGTCGACGCCTGTTGAGGCCAAAGCGTAAGTCGCAGGTTGGAGCGTTCACTTTGTAAAACGCAAATTCACTGAACGCCTCAACACGCGGGTTTACACAAGCTTAACTTGTAAAACGCTCCGACGCTCCGGTCTGAACGCAGCATTAGTCTCTCTCACTCGACTCATCGCTCAGTCTGGAGGGTTGAACACTTTCTAAAGAACTTTCACTAAACCTGTGGAACCAGAACCTTTTTCCTTCTTTTTCTTTCATAAATAAACCTTTACAACAGTGTCACTTGAGTCGGATCAAAGGCAGTGACAGCAGCAGCAGCAGCAGAGGAGCAAAGTCTGACTGTGAGAGACCAGACCAGGACCAGAGCCAGGACCTGAGCCAGGACCAGAGCCAGACCAGAGCAGTCTGTGTGAGTCTTTACGTGTTTGTTTGTTTGTTTGTGTATAGATGTGTGTATTTGTGTTTGTGTGAGACCTTTAGTGGGCGAAGCGTTGACTCTTGTAACAGGCTTTCTCTGCGTTTATCAGTTTGGTCAGAAGAAACTCGGTGAAGTCTGGACCCTGAGGAGAAAAACCATCAGCAGGGGGCGCTCATGAGTCACACACACAGTAACACAGCAGCAGCAGCAGGGGGCGCTCTCACCTGCTTGAACACAGGGGGGCGGGGCAGAGCAGGTCCAAACTCAGGCACATCTTCTCTGGCTGTGACCGACACCTGCAGGACCAAAGCAGAACTGTACTTTAACACAAAACAGCAGTTTAGAAAGTCAGAACGTTTCGGCATCAGAGCCAAGAGTAAACCTCAGGATCGAGCGGTTTGAACGTCGTCTCGGGGGGGAACGAGCGATCAAAACACTTCAGGTCCTGACTGAACTCGAGCTGATATTTTTAAAAGTGCAGACCAGGAGACTGCAGTTTCATGAACCACACTGACAAACATAACGAGAGTGTCGTTTGGGTCTGATTTCAAGAGGATTGGTTCTTTTAACTAGTGTCAGACCGTCAGGGTCTGCAAAGCCTTCTCTGTGGCCTAAAAATATCTAAATAACAAACTGATATAAATCATATTTAGTGCATGCATGCTTAATAATAAGTCAATAATTATTTATCAGCTTCTTCGTAGCATTTCCATCGTTTCGCCGCTTTCAGGTGTGTTTCATAATATATTGTTTTAACCAATCATATTTCAGCCTCAGTTGTTGTCAGGGTCAGTGAAATCTGCCCGAGGCCTTCACAGTCAGTTTTGAAGGCTCCGTCTCTTAAAATAAGTGTGTATCAAACTGTTGCTTCAACCAATCAGATTTTACGTGGACGACGCCAAGGCAACGTCAGGAGAACTACGGCGTTTGATTGGCTCAACGTCAGGAGAACTACGTCGTTTGATTGGCTCAACGTCAGGAGAACTACGTCGTTTGATTGGCTCAACGTCAGGAGAACTACGGCGTTTGATTGGCTCAACGTCAGGAGAACTACGGCGTTTGATTGGCTCAACGTCAGGAGAACTACGTCGTTTGATTGGCTCAACGTCAGGAGAACTACGGCGTTTGATTGGCTCAACGTCAGGAGAACTACGGCGTTTGATTGGCCAACGTCAGGAGAACTACGGCGTTTGATTGGCTCAACGTCAGGAGAACTACGGCGTTTGATTGGCTCAACGTCAGGAGAACTACGGCGTTTGATTGGCTCAACGTCAGGAGAACTACGGCGTTTGATTGGCTCAACGTCAGGAGAACTACGGCGTTTGATTGGCTCAACGTCAGGAGAACTACGGCGTTTGATTGGCTCAACGTCAGGAGAACTACGGCGTTTGATTGGCTCAACGTCAGGAGAACTACGGCGTTTGATTGGCTCAACGTCAGGAGAACTACGGCGTTTGATTGGCCCAACGTCAGGAGAACTACGGCGTTTGATTGGCTCAACGTCAGGAGAACTACGGCGTTTGATTGGCTCAACGTCAGGAGAACTACGGCGTTTGATTGGCTGTCTGTGCTTAATGTTGTTTTGAGCAGTTTAGTCACAGTGGCTGAAGGGAGAGAAGAAATCCATTTGTTTGCACATTTATTGGTAAAACCTTTTTCAAGACGCACATTTCAAGAAAAGCTGGTCATTGTTCAGAAAGACCAAGTAACTCTGAACCAGCATCTCTCCGAGCTCCTGTCTCAAGCGGGAAAGGGATTTGTTCTGCGCGACACTTACAAGGTGCTTTACAAAACCTTTAGCAAACCCAGAGTGGATTTACAGCTAAACGAGCAAGTGTGGAGGGAAACATAACTGCACGAGAGAGGAGCCGATTTGAGCAAATCTACGAGGGACTGGAAGTGTCGCCGGGTGCCTCAGGGATGAGACGGGATCCAGCGCAAGATCCGCGCGCCCACTACCACCAGCTCCACGGCAAGATTCTGGACAATATCATTTGTGTTTTTGGTAAACAAGTAATTCAGACTATTGGTGAGTAAATATTTGTGTAAATGTGTTTATTCTGACTATAGAAGTAATGATGCTTTGCTCTTTATCATGTGCCTGTGTAATAGAATAGTTTAATAACCATCAGCTGGTTAGTGACAAGTGAAGATATTTAAAAGGAGCAGCACTGAAGGCCTAGGCAACAAATGCACGGCCCGACACTGGTATTAACTATAATCACTTGAAAGACAAACACTGATACTTATTCAGATTCACGTACTTCTCAAAACTCGCTGCATTTCCTGGAGTCAGCTCAGTGCTAAGCTATCGCACAGGCACAACCTTCAACTCTGAGCTTTAGGTAAGAAATACACCAAGAACATGCACATCCAAGCTTCTGAACGGCTGCAGGACAGTTACAAGTCGAAATAAGTGAAGAAGATCTGTCCGCACATTACAAGCAGTGTTCATTTTGGTGACGAAAAATACCACATTTTGAATGAAGTGAAAGGAACCTGCGGCCGCTGTGCAATCTCTGTGTCCAAAAAACAAATCACCTCAGGACCTATCGGGAGCCGCAGTAGTTCTCTGGCAAGTTCAGAGTCATCGGGATCGAGTGGAACATGTCTCTACCTTCTGAAACCAGGTGTTGAAGCCCCGCCCACTGCCCTGACACCCCGCTGAAGCCCCGCCCACCGCTCTGACCTTGTAGGCGTCGCCCCCGTGTGGCTGCACCAGCACAAAGGCGTGGAGGAAGTTGGAGGCGATGACGTCGGGACAAAAGGGCGTGTCCTCCTCCTGGAACACCACGGCAACGATGTCGTTCCCGATGTGACGCTTCCTCTGCAGCTGAGACGTCGCAAAAGACACGAAAGACATGAGAGACACAAGAGATGAGAGACACAGAGACAAAAGAGACTCATTTAGATCCAGAGGTTGACTAGGTCTGGGCAATATCGTGATGAAAATTGAATCGTTAAAATCGTTAAAATTTTGGTGAAATTGTTAAATCATGATTTCCTTTTCTCTATTTAATTCATCTGTTTGCTAAACTACAGACATTTAGTTTCAGCCTACTTCTCTGAGCCTCAGAGTTTGTTTCTTTATACTGAGTTTGTTCGTCTGTTTTTAATAGTTTTATGAGTTTTGAAGCTCATGTGTCGAGTCTTTTGTGCTGCAGCTTCAAGTCCAGTTCCAGGTGAATTTGAGCAAATGTTCAATTTTGATTTACAAAAATATATTTATTTATGAATGAAACAGGGATTTTAGCAGGTGTTCAAAGCTGTTATCAGTGTTAGAAATGACACACAATGTTCTAATGCAGGGGTTCCCAAACTTTTCAGGCCAGGACCCTCAAATTAATCATGAATCCAACTTGTGACCCCAACAGCAAAGAATATATACTTCTGTAATAATTTTAAATTACAAGTCCATTTAAATGAGGTTTAATTGTGTTTATTTTGATAGTGTATTCAATTCATTTCATCTTTATTCCGGACTCAAGGTCCCAAAAAACTGGTTAAATGCCAAGTCATAATTATATATATACATTTTGAAATTATCTTGCAACCCCAGATTTGCTTCGCGACCCCCCGAAGAGTCCTGACCCCCACTTTGGGAACCACTGTTCTAATGAATCCATTATATGAATAACTTTATTCATGAGGTGAGTATCACAGTAAAGTAGGAACTTTCATTGTATTTACCCCAAAGACAAAAGACAATAGTTTACAAGAATTGTGATGAAATTCAAATCATGATCTGTCTCCAGCAAAATCGTCATCATCATTTTTTACCGTATTGCCCAGCTGTAAAGGCTCTTTCACACCAACACAACCCCCAGTCTCTGTCAGTAGGAGCGATGCACTGTCTGTTCACGTCTCTATGAGGCACCGATGTGAAAGAACATTCAGACAAACACGACTCAAACAGCCAACAGTCAAACAAACACAGAGTGAGCATGTGTGTGATGTAACGCTTGACCAAAATGACCAAACATAAGTTGCAAGCGAGTAGTAGTTGTCAAACTTTGACGGCAAACAGATGTTTCTAGTCTTACCTCACGGATTAAGCTCAACTGGTATTTCCCTCCACAGTCCAGCCTTCGTACTGCGGTCCCCGTAACTCCCCCGTGTTTTCCTCCATCCAAATAGAACCATTCTCCTTCGTAGTTACGTCCCGTTTGACCCTGTGTAAATAACAACAATCCATGCTCGGCTAAATACTGTTTTTACGTAAGCGTTATTTTCGGTTTTCCGCACTATATTCCTGCACACTGATTGGCTGGTTCTCCTGTGGCCACGGGCCAATCAAACAGCTGCATTTGCGGCAACTGGCGACACCGACTTTACCTGTGAGTTTTCAAAAACCCGTTTCCACGACCTCTGACCCCGACAACCCCATTTACACCAAACACATGTGAGCCGCCTGTCGGCTAAAGTTACCAAACTGGTTCAGACGGACGACCCTCGACTGGTGTGAAAGAGCCTTAAGTCAGACTCAGGCCCACACTCAGATCCAGACTCTGATCCAGACTAAAGCGGGTCAGACCCAGACTAAAGCGGTTCAGATCCAGACTCAGACCCAGACCAAAGCGGTTACGGTGTGAGAGGAGGGTTATTCTGACCTGCTGTGGGTCCTGGGGGTTAAAGGGCAGCTTGGTGCAGACGTGGAACATCACTTCCTGGTCTCTGTGACGCGTGTAGACCGACTGAGACCCGGTCTGACCGTGGACCACGTCCAGACCTCCTCTGAACCTGACGAACACAGACAAGGACAGAGTCAGACTGGTTCAGGCGCAGCTTCTGTTTAATGTGACGCAGACTCTGACCCGCTGAAGTCCTGCAGCTCCACCGTTTGTCCGAGCAGAGACAGGAAGTGAGAGAACGCTGCAGGTTCCTCGGTGTTACTGAACATCTGCTCCTCCGTCACCTGCACAAGAATATCAACCAGACTTTACTTCAGACATGACACGCATTACAAACATATCAACCTTTACTTCACACGACACGCTTTACAAACACATCAACCTTTACTTCACACGACACGCTTTAGAAACATGAACCAGTCTTTACTCAGACGCTGCACTCCACAGTTGTCTGTTCACAGTTGTCTGTTCACAGTTGTCTGTTCACAGTTGTCTGTTCACAGTTGTCTGTTCACAGTTGTCTGTCCACAGTTGTCTGTCCACAGTTGTCTGTCCACAGTTGTCTGTTCACGGTTGTCTGTTCACAGTTGTCTGTTCACAGTTGTCTGTTCACTGCAGCAGTATGTGCGTGCGCTCCAGCCGCGCGTCAGCGTGTTTGTCTATGTGAAACATACGTATGTACTTACAATGAAAATAAGCACATGAACAGGTTTATATTTGCTCTCTGAACAGGCTGATCACGGCAGGTTTTAAAAGAACACTTAAACTTCAGACTGACAGTGTTTCTGAGGCTGATCCTTCATGATCTGTGTCTGTCCCAGGACGTGTGGAGCTGATGGTAGAAGCACAAATACAACAGCAGAAGTACGTTTTCTTTGCGTTCTGTCTGGAAAACAGACGCACACGGCAATGTGAGTTTGGTGCGAGGCAGCACTCGCATGACTCTCGTAAGACTTAGAAAGTCTTTAAAACCACATCTGCGAAAAGAATCTGTAGAGACTCTATTATTCTCGGAGGTCGCAGCAGTCTGATGCGACTTTCAAGTAAGTTTCAAGCATTCTCGTGGGAATCCACACAGCTTTGGGCAAATACGGACCACAGTGCCTGGAGCTGGTGAACAAGACACTGAAGAAACCCAGACACGCCTCAGACTGAACTCACAGTGTGTGTACAGGAGGCGTAAGGCCCAGAACTCACAGCATGAGTGAAGTTACAGCTGTTTATCAGGCAAAGTGAAAGAGAACGACCACACTGCTCTCAGAAGTCTCAGAAAACAGGGATCAAACCAGTTTTGTGCCGCCTGGCGTGAGCGTACATTTCAGCCAGAATACAGACAAAACTTGTACTCTGTTTTCTACGATCAAAGTGCACAAAACGCTCTGCTCCAGGCGCAGGACGATGTGGCCCTTCTCACTTTAAATGTAGACTATAAAAGTAAAAGTGTGTGATGTTCTGAGTGTGTGGTGCGTTCGTTCTTAAACCTGCAGAACCACAAACACAAACCTGTCCAGATCTCTGCAGAACCACAAACACAAACCTGTCCAGATCTCTGCAGCAGAACCACAAACACAAACCTGTCCAGATCTCTGCAGAACCACAAACACAAACCTGTCCAGATCTCTGCAGAACCACAAACACAAACCTGTCCAGATCTCTGCAGCAGAACCACAAACACAAACCTGTCCAGATCTCTGCAGAACCACAAACACAAACCTGTCCAGATCTCTGCAGAACCACAAACACAAACCTGTCCAGATCTCTGCAGAACCACAAACACAAACCTGTCCAGATCTCTGCAGAGTCACAAACACAAACCTGTCCAGATCTCTGCAGAACCACAAACACAAACCTGTCCAGATCTCTGCAGAACCACAAACACAAACCTGTCCAGATCTCTGCAGAACCACAAACACAAACCTGTCCAGATCTCTGCAGAATCACAAACACAAACCTGTCCAGATCTCTGCAGAGTCACAAACACAAACCTGTCCAGATCTCTGCAGAATCACTCCGAACTTAAAGGTGTGGTTCACTTCATGTTGGTCAAAGTTCAGGATCAGCTGCGACGCCTGGAACAGAACAAAACAAAACCAATCATTCTGTGACATTACAACGTTCCAGCGACCAATGAGATTCAACAGTTTAGTTCTTCTGACGCCTCGTACAAAAGGCGTTTTCCCACATGAAAGTACCAAGAACTGGTCCCAACATTCCTACAGTTCCTGTTTAGTCAGAGGAACTACCCTTTTCCCATGTTTGTGTTCATACAGCAACAGTTCCTGAGAGTGGATCTAACTGGCTTTAGCATTAGCATCTGTAAAGTCTGGAACATTTCAAAAAGCTATTTATTGGTGCTAGTAAAATAAAAGTTGTCTTTTTCGATTCCACATAAAATTATGATTAGCAAAAGTAAAAACATTATTCGAATTAACAACTAAACAAAATTACTGGTATTTACTGTAATTGCTTACAATTTTTACAAACTAAATGACTATATTTTGGGAGTCACTGTTTTAATCATTGCTCAAAGTTATTTTTCTTAAGATTAAGGAAAGGTAAGCTAAATGTGAGAACAAACATGTTTCCAACAAAGTTAGCATTGTAAAAGTGATTATGTCACCAAAAGGTTCTTGGTCTGAGTGTAAAGTACCTGCCCCAAAGCAGGAGCTAAAAAAGTCCCTAAAGTGTGGCCCCAGTCCATAGTTCCTGCTCTGTGGGAACGCGCCTATAATGGGGACTGGAACTAAAAAAAGTACTGGGGACTGAAAAAGGTTCCTACAGTGGGAAAAGGCCTTTAGTCATCCCTGTGACTCTTATAAGAACTCTGACCTTTGGGAAGAGCACGGGGCAGAAGGTGTGAGCGCCGGCTTCAGGACTGAGACGCTGAAACACAGAAACACAAACACACAAACACGACTCACTTCACCGACACGTTCTTTAAACACATGTACGTTTGTGTGAGTCCGGTTTAAGACCTGGGCCAGTTCTGGGACACTGGGGAAGTCCTGGTCCTGGATCAGAGGCACACGATGGTAAACGCTTTTCTCCTGAGACCTGCAACAAAAGACCAGTTTCAGACCTGTTTTAGTCCTGCTTTAGTCCTGGTTTAGTCCTGTTTTAGTCCTGCTTTAGTCCTGGTTTAGTCCTGCTTTAGTCCTGTTTTAGTCCTGTTTTAGTCCTGGTTTAGTCCTGGTTTAGTCCTGTTTTAGTCCTGCTTTAGTCCTGCTTTAGTCCTGCTTTAGTCCTGGTTTAGTCCTGGTTTAGTCCTGTTTTAGTCCTGGTTTAGTCCTGTTTTAGTCCTGTTTTAGTCCTGGTTTAGTCCTGCTTTAGTCCTGGTTTAGTCCTGTTTTAGTCCTGCTTTAGTCCTGCTTTAGTCCTGTTTTAGTCCTGGTTTAGTCCTGTTTTATCCTGTTTTAGTCCTGCTTTAGTCCTGTTTTAGTCCTGTTTTAGTCCTGGTTTAGTCCTGTTTTAGTCCTGCTTTAGTCCTGTTTTAGTCCTGTTTTAGTCCTGTTTTAGTCCTGGTTTAGTCCTGTTTTAGTCCTGCTTTAGTCCTGCTTTAGTCCTGCTTTAGTCCTGCTTTAGTCTGTTTTAGTCCTGGTTTAGTCCTGTTTTAGTCCTGCTTTAGTCCTGCTTTAGTCCTGTTTTAGTCCTGGTTTAGTCCTGTTTTAGTCCTGGTTTAGTCCTGTTTTAGTCCTGTTTTAGTCCTGTTTAGTCCTGTTTTAGTCCTGGTTTAGTCCTGTTTTAGTCCTGTTTAGTCCTGGTTTAGTCCTGCTGTAGTCCTGTTTTAGTCCTGCTTTGTTTAGTCCTGCTTTAGTCCTGTTTTAGTCCTGGTTTAGTCCTGTTTAGTCCTGCTTTAGTCTGCTTTAGTCCTGTTTAGTCCTGTTTTAGTCCTGGTTTAGTCCTGTTTTAGTCCTGGTTTAGTCCTGTTTAGTCTGGTTTAGTCCTGCTGTAGTCCTGTTTTAGTCCTGCTTTGGTTTAGTCCTGCTTTAGTCCTGTTTTAGTCCTGGTTTAGTCCTGGTTTAGTCCTGCTTAGTCCTGCTTTAGTCCTGGTTTAGTCCTGTTTTGTCCTGGTTTAGTCCTGTTTAGTCCTGTTTTTAGTCCTGTTTTAGTCCTGGTTTAGTCCTGGTTTAGTCCTGTTTTAGTCCTGTTTTAGACCTGGTTTAGTCCTGTTGTCCTGTTTTAGACCTGGTTTAGTCCTGCTTTTAGTCCAGCTTTAGTCCTGCTTTAGTCCTGCTTTAGTCCTGCTTAGTCCAGCTTTAGTCCTGGTTTAGTCCTGGTTTAGTCCTGTTTTAGTCCTGTTTTAGTCCTGTTTTAGTCCTGCTTTAGTCCTGTTTTAGTCCAGCTTTAGTCCTGCTTTAGTCCTGTTTTAGTCCTGGGTTTAGTCCTGTTTAGTCCTGTTTAGTCCTTTTAGTCCTGTTTAGTCCTGCTTTAGTCCTGCTTTAGTCCTGTTTTAGTCCAGCTTTAGTCCTGGTTTAGTCCTGTTTTAGTCCTGCTTTAGTCCTGTTTAGTCCTGTTTTAGTCCTGGTTTAGTCCTGCTTTGGTTTAGTCCTGCTTTAGTCTGTTTTAGTCCTGCTTTAGTCCTGCTTTTAGTCCTGTTTTAGTCCTGTTTTAGTCCTGCTTTAGTCCTGTTTTAGTCTGCTTTAGTCCTGCTTTAGTCCAGCTTTAGTCCTGCTTTAGTCCTGGTTTAGTCCTGTTTTAGTCCTGTTTAGTCCTGCTTTAGTCCTGTTTTAGTCCTGCTTAGTCCTGGTTTAGTCCTGTTTTTAGTCCTGTTTTTAGTCCTGTTTAGTCCTGCTTTAGTCCTGTTTAGTCCTGTTTTAGTCCTGGTTTAGTCCTGTTTTAGTCCTGCTTTAGTCCTGTTTAGTCCTGTTTTAGTCCTGTTTAGTCCTGTTTAGTCCTGTTTTAGTCCTGCTTTTAGTCCTGTTTTAGTCCAGCTTTAGTCCTGCTTTAGTCCTGTTTAGTCCTGTTAGTCCTGTTTTAGTCCTGCTTTAGTCCTGCTTTAGTCCTTTTAGTCCTGTTTAGTCCTGGTTTAGTCCTGTTTAGTCCTGTTTAGTCGCTGGTTTAGTCCTGTTTTAGTCCTGGTTTAGTCCTGTTTTAGTCCTGTTTTAGTCCTGGTTTAGTCCTGCTGTTCCTGTTTTAGTCCTGCTTTGGTTTAGTCCTGCTTTAGTCCTGTTTTAGTCCTGGTTTAGTCCTGGTTAGTCCTGCTTTAAGTCCTGTTTTAGTCCTGTTTTAGTCCTGGTTTAGTCCTGTTTTAGTCCTGGTTTAGTCCTGCTTAGTCTGTTTTAGTCCCTGCTTTGGTTTAGTCCTGCTTTAGTCCTGTTTAGTCCTGGTTAGTCCTGGTTTAGTCCTGCTTTAGTCCTGCTTTAGTCCTGTGTCTGTTTTAGTCCTGTTTTCCTTTTAGTCCTGTTTTAGTCCTGTTTTAGACCTGTTTAGTCCTGTTTAGTCCTGTTTTAGTCCTGTTTTCCTGTTTAGTCCTGTTTAGTCCTGGTTTAGTCCTGCTTTTTTAGTCCTGCTTTATCCTGTTTTAGTCCTGTTTTAGTCCTGTTGTCTGTTTTAGTCCTGTTTTAGTCCTGCTTTTAGTCCTGTTTTAGTCCTGTTTTAGTCCTGTTTTAGACCTGGTTTAGTCCTGTTTTAGTCCAGCTTTAGTCCTGCTTTAGTCCTGTCCTTTTAGTCCTGTTTAGTCCTGTTTAGTCCTGTTTTAGTCCTGTTTTAGTCCTGCTTTAGTCCTGCTTTAGTCTGTTTTAGTCCAGCTTTAGTCCAGGTTTAGTCCTGCTTGAGTCCTGTTTTAGTCCTGTTTTAGTCCTGGTTTAGTCCTGCTTTGGTTTAGTCCTGCTTTAGTCCTGTTTAGTCTGTTTAGTCCGCTTTAGTCCTGTTTTTAGTCCTGTTTTAGTCCTGCTTTAGTCCTGTTTTAGTCCTGTTTAGTCCTGCTTTAGTCTGTTTTAGTCCTGTTTTAGTCCTGTTTAGTCTGCTTTAGTCAGCTTTAGTCCTGCTTAGTCCTGCTTTAGTCCTGTTTTAGTCCTGTTTTAGTCCTGCTTTAGTCCTGTTTTAGTCCTGCTTTAGTCCTGGTTTAGTCCTGTTTTAGTCCTTTTTAGTCCTGCTTTAGTCCTGTTTAGTCCTGTTTAGTCCTGTTTAGTCCTGCTTTAGTCCTGGTTTAGTCCTGTTTTAGTCCTGTTTTAGTCTGTTTTAGTCCTGTTTTAGTCCTGTTTTAGTCCTGTTTTAGACCTGTTTAGTCCTGCTTTAATCCTGGTTTAGTCCTGGTTTAGTCCTGTTTAGTCCTGTTTTAGACTGTTTTAGTCCTGTTTTAGTCCTGTTTTAGACCTGTTTAGTCCTGTTTTAGTCCTGTTTAGTCCTGCTTTAGTCCTGTTTTAGTCCAGCTTTAGTCCTGTTTTAGTCCTGCTTTAGTCTGCTTTAGTCCTGCTTTAGTCCTGCTTTTGTCCTGTTTTAGTCCTGTTTAGTCTGCTTTAGTCCTGTTTAGTCCTGTTTTAAGTCCTGTTTTAGTCCTGCTTTAGTCCTGCTTTAGTCTGTTTTAGTCCTGCTTTAGTCCTGGTTTACTGTTTTAGTCTGCTTTAGTCCTGTTTTAAGTCCTGTTTTAGTCCTGTTTAGTCCTGTTTGGTTTAGTCCTGCTTTAGTCTGTTTTAGTCAGCTTTTAGTCCTGCTTAGTCTGTTTTAGTCTGTTTTAGTCCTGTTTAGTCTGTTTTAGTCCTGCTTTAGTCCTTTAGTCTGTTTTAGTCCTGTTTTAGTCCTGTTTAGTCTGCTTATAGTCCGCTCCTGCTTTAGTCCTGGTTTAGTCCTGTTTTAGTCCTGTTTAGTCCTGTTAGTCCTGGTTTTAGTCCTTTAGTTTGTTAGTCCTGTTTAGTCGTTAGTCTGCTTTAGTCTGGTTAGTCCTGTTTTAGTCTGTTTTAGTCCTGCTTTAGTCCTGCTTTAGTCTGGTTTAGTCCTGTTTTAGTCCTGTTTTAGTCCCTGTTTTAGTCCGCTTTTAGTCCTGTTTGTCTGGATTCTCTCTGGATTACTGAACTCGGTCTGTCGACTCTGGTCTGTCGACTTGACCGTCGACTCTGGCCTGTCGACTCTGGTCCTGTCGACTCTGCACCTGTCGACTCTGTCCTGTCGACTCTGGTCCTGTCGACTCTGTCCAGTCGACTCTGGTCCTGTCGACTCTGCTCCTGTCGATTCTGCTCCTGTCGACTCTGGTCTGTCGACTCTGGTCCTGTCGACTCTGCTCCTGTCGACTCTGTCCTGTCGACTCTGGTCCTGTCGACTCTGGTCCTGTCGACTCTGCACTCTGTCTGGAGTGACAGGAGCAAAGGTCCGGCAGGTCCACAGGAAGAGCAGAAGTTCAGATGCTCCTACAAAATAAAAGCAGTTTTTATTCAAACTTTATTTGTTTGTTTGTTTGTTTGTTTGTTTGTAAAAGTCTCACGTGTCCGATGAAGTACTTCCTGTAGGCCTGTGCCACTTCCTGTTCGTCCTCCGCGCTCCCACAATGCACCGGGCTGGCTCCTCCCCTCGATCCAGTAACCGCCGAAGGGAGGGAGCAGCACCTGAGGGAACGGCGCCCCCCTCCGCAGAACCTGGAACAGCAGCAAGAGACACGTCAGGAGGAGACAGGGACGAGGGAAGAGCAGGGGGAGGATGAGAGAGGGAGGAGGTGAGAGGAGCACTGGAACAGCCACAGGAGACACGTGAAGAGGGGGAGGAGACAGGGGAGAGAGAGAGGATAAAGAGGAGCAGGGAGACTGTGGGAGGGCATCTGACTCACCTCGTCCACTGGGATAAGGGATGTAGTCGTCCTGGTAGAAAACAGACACATTTAACACACGATAAAAAGTCTCACGTGGACTAAGTTTTAGTCGAGACGTTTTGACTCTGAAAGTCGTTTTCAGTCGGATGAAAAGGTCTAAAAGAAAAGAAAGTTAAGGATCTTGTTTTTGTTCTTCTAAATCAGTTTTAATACTAGAAGTTTGTCTTTGCTTCTTGAGCTGAATGAAACAAACACCAACACTGTTCATACTGAAGCGCCGCCCACATGAACAAAACCTGTTGCTATGGTGTTGCTGGACACACACTACACGACTGTAACTGTGACTAAAGCTGGCCACACACTACACGACTGTAACTGTACTAAAGCTGGCCACACACTACACGACTGTAAACTGTAACTAAAGCTGGCCACACACACTACCGACTGTGACTAAAGCTGGACACACATAACGACTGTAACTGTAACTAAAGCTGGACACACACTACAACGAACTGTAACTGTAAACTAAAAGCTGGTCACACACTACACGACTGTACTGTGACTAAGCTGGCACACACTACACTGACTGTGCTGCTAACACTACACACTGTAACTGTGACTAAAGCTGGTCACACACTACACGACTGTAACTGTGACTAAGCTGGACACAACTACACGACTGTAAACTAAAGCTGGTCACACATACACGACTGTGACTGCGACTAAAGCTGGCCACACACTACACGACTGTAACTAAGCTGGACACACACTACACGACTGTAACTGTGACTAAAGCTGGTCACACACTACACGACTGTAACTAAGCTGGACAACACACCTACACGACTGTGACTGCGACTAAAGCTGGCCACACACTACACGACTGTAACTGCGACTAAAGCTGCCACACACTACACGACTGTAACTGCGACTAAAGCTGGCCACACACACCGACTGTGACTGCGACTAAAGCCACACACTGCGCCACACTGTACACGACTGTAACTGCGACTAAAGCTGGTACACACTACACGACTGTAACTGCGACTAAAGCTGGACACACACTACACGACTGTAACTGCTGAACTGTGACTAACTGGCACACACTACACGACTGTAACTGCGACTAAAGCAGGTCACACACTAACGACTGTAACTGGACTAAAGTGGACACACACAAAACGACTGTAACTGTGCTAAGCTGGCCACACAACTACACGACTTACTAAGCTGGTCACACACACTACACGACTGTAACTGTGACTAAAGCTGGACACACGACTACACGACTGTACTGACTAAAAGCTGGCCACACACTGACTAACTGTGACTAAAGCTGGACACACTACACGACTGTGACTAAAGCTGGACACACACTACACAACTGTAACTGGACTAAGCTGGACACACACACTGTAACTGTGACTAAAGCTGGAACACACACTACACGACTGTAACTGTGACTAAAGCTGGATCCACACACTACACGACTGTAACTGTACTGTGACTAAAGCTGGTCACACACTACACGACTGTAACTGTATAAAGCTGGTCACACACTACACGACTGTAAACTGTGACTAAAGCTGGACACACACTACACGACTGTAATGCTGACTAAATGCTGGTCCACCAAATACACTGACTGTAATAAAGCTGGAACACACTACAAGTGGTTACGATTGTAACTGTACTAATTGAGCTGGTCAACCGGACTACTAGGCATGGACTAAGACTGCGCATAAGGGTACGCGACTCTTTTTCCGTTGGTTAAGTGGCAAGACCGCGGTCGCCAAACAGATCCGGACTGTGTCGCAGCTGCTAGAGACATTATATAAACATTCATGCTGCTGCCACAGTTTCAGCGAGTTTGTCTTACAGTCCAGGATCTTTTTGGCGACGCGTCTGCCGTTCTCGAGTACCTTTCCTTTCCTATCGTTAGCCTACTACTTTCTGTTGACATATTTTCTATTTATCTGTTGTTGGTCGCGCTCGGGCTCACGACACTTGCACCAATCACAGAGCAGCATTTGACAGCTCTGCAAGAACCAACTGTTCTGACCAACTGTTCACCAAGTTCTGATGAAGTAGGCTATTCTTGGTCTTTAGTTCTCAGGTAACCTATGGATGTTAACGAGGCAGTTTAGCTCCAGACAAACATCAGTTACAACTACAACCCTCCAAACCAGTTTCAGACCTGGTCAAACTCAAGGCCAACCCACACCAAAGCACAGCGCGCCGCAGCACGTCACTTGCCGCGCGCCAGACCCAAGCGTCAACACTCACCAAATGCCGCGACGCTCTGCGTTATTTTTCAACAATCCGAGGTTGTAATGGGTTATGATACCTGTGTCTTAAATAATGAAAGGCATTCGTCGTTTTACATTGTTAACGAAATAACAAAATGACAAGTGAGAACCGTCAACTACTGTACTTTATGTAAATCGTAGAAGAAGAAACTACGGGGTGTCGGCAGGGTCATTTCCTGGAGCGGCGCCGCGACGGAAACAAACAAAACCGAATCACGGCGCGTTGTAAAGCGCCACCGCGAGCCCGGCGTGCGTCGGCCTTCAGTGTGTGGCTCCTCCTCAGGGGCGGAGCTAAACTAACGCAGCGCTTTGATTGGTCCATGTGAGGACAAACGCAGCGTTGTGATTGGTCCGTGTGAGGACAAAAGCAGCGCTGTGATTGGTCCGTGTGAGGACAAACGCAGCGCTGTGATTGGTCCATGTGAGGACAAAAGCAGCGCTGTGATTGGTCCATGTGAGGACAAACGCAGCGTTGTGATTGGTCCGTTTGAGGACTAACGCAGCGCTGTGATTGGTCCGTGTGAGGACAAACGCAGCGCTGTGATTGGTCCGTGTGAGGACAAACGCAGCGCTGTGATTGGTCCGTGTGAGGACAAACGCAGCGCTGTGATTGGTGGATTACCGTGTGTCTGGGCGGAGCAGACTTCAGCTCCGCCTCAGGAGCCATTTTATCCGTCGAGCCAAAGAAATTCACCGTCTGAAAGAAACAAACATGACTTTGTGATCGGTGAAGTCGTCTTTATTCATGTTTGTGTTTTACTTTGACTGTGGGCGGAGCCGTTCTGGGCGGAGCTGCAGTGGGCGGAGCCATTGTGGGCGGGGCCATTGTGGGCGGAGACGAGGGACAAGTGGAGACGTTTAACTCCTGTTTTCTGTTTCACAAACAAGAAAAAGCATTTAGAATGTTTAGAGTTTTGTCTGTTTTTACTGAAACTGACTTTATCTGAGCCGTTTTCAGCAGGAACAGCATCAGGTCTAAACCAGGACAAAACCAGGTCTGAACCAGGTCTAAACCAGGTCTAAACCAGGTCTAAACCAGGACTAAACCTGGACTAAACCAGGTCTAAACCAGGTCTAAACCAGGACTAAACCAGGTCTAAACCAGGACTAAACCAGGTCTAAACCAGGTCTAAACCAGGTCTAAACCAGGTCTAAACCAGGTCTAAACAGGACTAAACGACTAAACCAGGTCTAAACCAGGTCTAGACCAGGTCTTATTCACATGTTCAGATGAGACTTTGCTGCTTCACTGCTTTCTGTTTATTCACAGATGGACCAATGTTTTGTCGGCCAAAAACAAAAACAACAGAACACACACACGTGCACGCTCACACACACGTGCACGCTCACACACACGTGCACGCTCACACACACACGTGCACGCTCACACACACGTGCACGCTCACACACACGTGCACGCTCACACACACGTGCACAGGAGCAGATGGAGCAGAGAAAGGATGAGTCTCGATGGATCAGAGCCACAGTTTGATCCTGCTGCTTCACTAACAAAACAAACCTGGAACCTTCTCGCTGTGAGGACAGACTAACCACGGTGCCACTGTTCAAACCTGGACGTCTGTCTCCTGAAGCTTGAGTCTGTGTTTTTCTCTGTGTTTTTCACCTGAATGTCACTTTTAAGGGTCGTAGGTGGAGTTTCATTCACAAATGTTGATTTAGCAGCAGAACTTTGGTTTTCTCACAGATAAACTCTTGGAGTTACTGACAACAGCCCTGGTGAGTGTTGCTGCTACTGTCTGTGTCTATGAGCGGCGGCTCTTTCTGCAGGTCGGGGGTGAGAAACAAAAAAATCCCTAGGAGACCTATGATGTAAAATCTACTTTTCTGATGTTTTAACCCTGCTACAGTCGTGTTCTCTCATCATTCGTTTACCCAAAGTTGTATTTGGATTGATTCATGTAGGTTTGAGTCATCTTGTATTGTCCTGCAGCTCAGAAAAGCCCTGTCCTCACCTACCACCTATCCCCGCCAAGTTTTGTCTGTATTTTCTTGCAATTACTCAAATATTAGGACTGTAAGTAGAACTTGTAGGGTTCAGAATTGTCACGTTCCAACAACAAAAATAGTCATTTGTAAATCTGTGGCTTTTTAAAATTACACCCTGTTTCTATTTCTGAGCCGTTTTAGTTCATGTTTGTGTTTTCCAATTAACAAAAGTAAAGATTTGATCTGTATATCTCATTGTTTCTTTCTAAATAAACGGAAAATCACAACAGGTCTCCTTTAACAATACTATTGTTGTTTGAACGTGAACATAAAGTTGTTGGAACAACAGAAGCTAAAAGTGTGCAGCTCTGAGCTCATGTGAACAGGATGGAGCTGCAGACGAAGCCCTGAGCAGGTGAGGTTTGGAGGCTTTTCCTCAGCAACAGATTTCTATCAGTGACAGGACTCATAATTAAAACACAGACTTTAAAGAAACTTCTGTGGTGTTTCTCACCTGCTTCTGAGCGCACTCACTGTGGACTTATCGATCCTGAAGAGACACAAACACAAACAAACGTTTAGTCTGGTTTAGAAAGATTTACACAAACACAAACAAATACACACAGAAGCAGAGGTGGGAGACTACTACTGACAGAGGGACAGACACAAGTCTGAGCTTGTGCTGAGCTTTTAAATTAAGCTTTTAATTTAAAAGCTCAGCACAAACTAAGCTTTTAAATGATCTAAAAAGACCCAAGAATCACAGAGATACGGCCCGAAGTCTTCAAACCGAGAGTGATGCCAAATACGCGCGCTGGATCAGCGCTGAATACGATTCTTGTTGACGGTTTATTTTCCTCTTCTCTTTGACGTAAATGATCGTGGCATTTCTTCAATGTATTTCTTTGTTGTCGTGGCAACGGCTTGTTGACTACAAGCATGTTTGCTAACAACAGTTGATGATTTAGGACATTTTAACTGCAACAAACCGACTCAAAAACATCTTTTTTAAGAAGAAAAAGGTCATAAGTTCAACTGTGTGTGATTTCAACGTCTGATAAATGTGAGAAGCTAAAGTCTTGTTGTTTATCTGCTTTGCTACAACTGTTTTACATGTCAGTTACAAACCCAGTGCTCAGTAGACTTGTGGGTTGAATTTGTTCTCAAACTGTAGTTTATTGTTCCTGTTTTATCTGTATTTTCAGCTTTTACAGTAGAAAATGTCCTTTCTCTCATTAACTCTAATGCATCTTGCCACTCAGCATGAACATTTAGAATGTGTGATGTCACCTAAAGAACCTCTATAGAGGAAGAACATTTGGAGAGAAAGGACATTTTCTCTTGTAAGAGTTCAATAAACAGATAAAACAGGAAAAATAAACTACAACCACAAGTCTACTGACACTGGGTTTGTAACTGACATGTAAACAGAGAAAATCAAGTCAACAGTTGTAGCAAAGCAGATAAACTTTAGCTTCTCACATTTATCAGACATAGAAACACACACAGTTGAACTTATGACCTTTTTCTTCTTAAAAAATGTTTTTGAGTCTGTTTGTTGCAGTTAAAATGTCCTAAATCATCAACTGTTTTAGCAGACAAACTTGCAGCTAACAAGCCGTTACCACGACAACAAAGAAATACACTGAAGAAATGCCTCATTCTAAATGTTGAGGAGCATTTTTGGAATAAAATGATGTCGGTGCAGAACCTCTATTACGTTATCAATTAATGAAAAGAAAAGAAAATCCATGTTTGGGTCGTAAATGTAAGTTGTTTTTTTGTGAGGACCAAACCTGAAAATGACCCCAAAATCTACTTTTAATGACGTGAAAGTGCAAGTCCAAAACACTGTGACTCTTTCACTGTAACCGACTTTACAAAAAAAAGAGAGAGAGAGAATTAGGAAACCACGATGTGACGATTTCATCCAAAAGCAGATTGTGAAAGTGATATTTTTATATTTTTATCACGACGTCGCCCGGCTCGACTTTAAACCTTAACCTCAGAACAGCTCAAACTTAAACTCGTCTCTTCGTGCTGTTTCAGCTGAATCCGGTAAACCTTTGTTTCTCTCCTACTGCTATTGTTGTGTTGTGAGTCTCACTTTTAAAACTCACCATAACGGCACTCTAAAGCGTATTTCAAGATATGGCATCGTTGCTCACCAATCTCAACTTCCTTTAACAGCATACGACAAATACCTCATTGCTTTGTCACATGCTTTGTCCATCCTCACAGCTATTCACTACCCTTCACCTCTTGTCCTATTCTCTTCTCTCTTCTTTCATTATTCTTCTTCTATCAGTACTTGTTAATTCATTGTATCCCTTGAGCAAATCCACTCACATATGTTTCTCGAATTTTTTAGATAAAGCCGTGCTCCTAACATACACCCTGCATCTCTCTCTTTATTAATCGCCATTCTTTATACGCATCTAGCAGCCTTGTCGCTAGCGCGTGGAATCCTGAGCTTAATCAGAGCGCAATGTCGTTTGAGATGTGAAGACCTTTTGTAACTCGGAGTGAAATGAGAAAGGAGAGTAAAGCATCAGGAAATAGGATGGATATAAAGAGAGCGCAAGATACGATGTGTTAATTGTTTTAACCGTTGTAGACATAAGTCTATGTGAGGTTTTATTCGAGAGGAGAGAGAGAGGGGAATGTAGAGAGATATAGTAGAGTGTATAGTAACAGGTTAAGGTATGAGAGAGTGCGAGTCTAGGTGTATTATATTAAGAAGATGTTTGACAAGATACAGAGAGGTAGAGAGACAAGAGTTGAAGAAAAAGAGAGATGAAAGGCGAAGAAGAAAGGAGAGAAGAGTGGACGAGAGTATTAGAGGAGAGAGCCAGGATACGGAGAGAGAATGGTACAGAGGATGGAAGAGCAGGACGCACGAGTGAATGCTGATTATACGGACGAGACCTGATGTGATGTAGATGATGTGCAACGCATAACGGCGTTATGCAGATCGGAGGCGAGAGCTTCCTGGATTAGAGCGAGAAGTGGGAGGAGCCTTTCCACACATAAATGGACACACGACGTGAAAACGTTGAACCAAAGTTACTATACCATAGGAAAGTCTAAATACGCAGACGCCTAGACGCATGACCAAGGAGACGAAGAATGCCCTGAAAGTAAGGAGTAAAGTATCCAAAAATAAAACTTTGCTTAGCATAGCCAAGCATCATGCAAAGAGTGATGGAGTGTGTGGCGAGTGAAGAGCGAATAAGAGAAGTAGTGGAAAAGAGAAAGAGGAATGAAAAGTACAAATGCACAAAAATCAGCGCTTTATGAGTAGAAGTCAGACAGACATATTGCGTGCAGTAGTGAGGGTGAGCACAGTCATGTACCGCACACACACATAATGAAGCCAGCAGTAAGAAAGAGAGTATAATAATTTGAATAGTGTCACACACAGTAATACACTGTTCAGTGAGAATCCAGAACAGATAGCTAGATGAATAGTAATAGCCGCATCAAGTCAGGCCAAATGGCAAGAGAAAGAGCTTAGGAGACGAAAATAGATAAGCTTTGAGAGAAGAGTGAGTGTGATAGAGAATGAGTAGTAGGAGGAGACAGAGATAGACTGAGAGTAAAGCAACGATGGTCGACGGGAGCGTGCAGGACCGTGAGAGACGTTAACACAGACAGTAGAGGCATAGATTAGAAGAGAGAGTCTAGAAGCACATTATAAGAGATGCTAATCAATAACTTATAGATTCAGAGACCATGGTGGTGATATAAAATGACAATAAGACGCGAGGCGTGTCTGATGTGCATGATAAAAGTGGTGCACTGTGTGATTGTACAATATAGATGCCTAGTAGTATTTAAGAGATAACTCTACAATGAGAGAGAGCCATAGCGGTGTTAATAGGAGACGCAGAAAAGAAGACGGACATCAGTAGATCACGCAGGGACTGAGCGTGAAAAGTTTTAGTATACACAGTTGGCTGACTTAGTGAGTACATGATAAGAGCAATGAATTTAAAGAAGATAAAGATGATTAATATGTAGTGAGTGAGGAAGTTGTAACGGAATATATCGGAGCAGAACTGGAATATGGCAGCATGTTGAGAGTAAACAGCACTATATATCTCTTGGTGAAAGTTAGTATCGAGTATACATGGTAGAGGAGTATCTTAGCAACTCACGGTGAGACCATCAAAGATGTGTTATCAAATGTGGAAATGAGACGCGCAGTCACTGCTTATAGAGAGTTATGCTTAAAAATAGTTAGTTAATATAAATAGGCAGGCACTCTGCGGCGAGATTTCCCGTACACTAAAGGAAATGAATGAAAGGACGAGAGAGAAGGGAAAAGTGAACACACACAGGAGTAAAAGTCCGACACAAACCAGGAGAGAGGATCGTACGCATAGCGCAGGTGAAAAGGGCTATTGTTTGGCAGATTACTACGCATGAAACATTCATAACCCCAGGATCGCTTTCCATAACGGGAGTATGGTGCCGGACGGGACGATCGATGTGGTCCCTCGACGTGTGAACAGACCTGAAACAACCGATAAACACCAAAGACCAGATCTTTCATTCAGTAAGGGAGAAAATCTGAATGTTTTATAACGCGCACTGCTGTAATAATATGAGAAAAAAATAGAGTGAGAAGATCTCTCGTATTCGTCGTAATCTGTCCTCACCACTTTCTGCTTTGTCATTCACAGCACTTCTCTTGTGTTATTTTGTCATACGTTAAGGTTAGCTATACGATTCTTCTATCTGCTCTCCTGAGTGTTTTGAGTCTGACACGTTTGGCCGCCTCGCGCATGATTCGCAGGGCAAACGTCAATAAGCATGATGTGAGTATTATAGGAATACCGGCGTACTAATTAGTCTGCAGATAATACCCAGTGTTGCTGCCATCAAGAAAGTAGGAGGTACTTGCATAGCGGAATTAAGGTGAATAGTCCTTTCAGCTCGAACCAGTATGCAAATACTAGATATGATTCTGGCATGAGATAATAAACTAAGGAAAGCTGTCACATGATCCTGGTTTTCTTACAACAAGGGAGTATCAGATGCTCTATGGGAACTGATTGGTGATCATAAAAAAACAGGATACACGGAGTTACTCTTGTTACAACATGTGAAGACTTCTAAAGACCTAATACTTTGTGTCTCTTGACCTCCGACTAGTAAAGTATTCTCATTGATGGCGGCGATTCCATCCTCTTGAACATGGGAGCACGTCCTGGTGCATTAAAAGACTGAGCTCCAGAGCCTTTCTAACTACTGTAGAGACTCTTGACATACATGCGTCATAAAGAGATGAAAATGATGTTCCATGCCACGAGCTGCTGCGCATGCCATGCAGCGTCGCGACCTAAGCCGAGCGAAAACGATCCCATTGGATTTCAACACGATACCAACGCCGTAACCCCCGGCCAGCCAAGCCTTACGCTGCAGTGTCTACGTTCGTGCCTCCTCTTGGGAAAATTACATTGTCCTTGCCTTAGAACTGTGAACCTAACCCTGTGCTTTCTACGTAATTGATAAAGTAGCTCTGATACACATATCAGCGGCGTGTACTTCCTTCGATTTTAGTACAGGAGAGAATCCTGAGATGATAGACTTGCTTATTGAAATATCTCGAAGCTAATGAGGAGCATTCTTATATATAGAAAAAAAAATAAAGAGATCGAAAAAGCGTACAGGCTGATGTTTACTGCGTCACGTGTCGGGTCCTCTAGGCCACGTGCTAGACTTGGACATTAGTGTCTTGTGTCAAATATCAGATTTAACTCTTAGCGATATTGCACTTCCTATCGTAAGTAGATAAGAACTCAATTTACAAACATTCACATCGATGGATAAGAACACCGAGGAGGCAGCTCCGAGGCTGGAAGTAACTCGAGCCCGCTTCTTAATGCACAGAGGAGAAGTACATCTTTGTTATGAGAAACAATATTCTGATGATGAATCTGAGTACAGGCGCTGATGCTTTAAAGCACAGATGAACAAAAATGATCCCTACAGAATCTTCATAAAGCATAGCACACGTAATAAAAGAGCGCACCTGAGAAGCTTGATTAACTTGAGACTCGAGCGTACCGACGTCCACGTTAAACGGGAACAACGTCGAGCTCATCGCGCTGGACAGTCACAGCGGGAACTAACTGGACTCAAAACTTGAGAGGCATCGTGTGGCGCGTGAATATTAGCCCTGTAATTTTACTGCGTTTCTTTAAGCAGAAACCAATTTTTTAGATATGTTTTAAGACTATCTGATCACAGTGATTCTTCTCTCTTCTATAAGATATCATTACAGAACTCCCGAGTGGTGTTAAATTTCAAACTATGGCCTAGAGTAAAACAACTAGTAACTTTTCTTCAACATATAACAAATCAATAAAGTAACAAAGACACCAAACGGGAACTCATACCATGTCGTTTAAATTTCCAGATGGGCCTCCAGCCATCAAAAGCACTACAATATTCTCATGCTAGGTGGGTGTGAGAGTGCGAGACACGATATAGCTCATCTAGGTTTAGCATGTTCTGACTTAGAACGTTCCAGCGACTATACCATTGTAGTAGAGGTCTCTCTTTAGGGTGTTGACAAGGTCCTCAACTGTCCATTCATCTCTCTGAACTAAAAAACCTTTATACACCCATGACCTCGTGCCAGTCAGCTGTTTTTACTCCACGTCATACGCTGTGAGAATGTTTTTAGCGATGTATGTATTTTGTCTGAATATGCGTCTCGTCGAGGTTTGCACTGAGAGCGTTTTTAAAAATGTAAGTCTGAAAAACCATTCTGTAAAAGTACTGTTATTTTTGATTTTGGGGAGACTCAGTGGCACATTTGCCACCTTTTTCTAAACTTTTTTAATTTGGCAGCCGTTTTAACCAGTACAGTTTAAAACGGCTGCCAAGATTAAAAATGCTTAATAAAATGCACTGTAATGAAACTGAACATTACAATAGTTTAGTCCAGGTTGTATAAGTGACAGTTACTTTATGTCGTTTGTGTATCTGGATGAAAAGCGTTACATTACCACTGTTGGGGAAACTATAAAGATGAATTTCCTTCACAAATATTGATTTAGCAGCAGAACTTTTGTTTTATCACAGTGATAAACTCTGTAGTTACTGACAACAGCGCTGGCTTGACTTTTTGTTACAGCTTGAGTCAATCAGCGGCGGCTCTTTGTGATTTCAGCGTCTCTCATGTGGATAAACTAATCTGTAAAGGAGAGAGAGATCATTTTTTCTGTCCAGTTTGTCTCGTCACTGACGATTAACTTCATCTCATCTTGGCGTCTTCTCGTCTTTCACTTCCTCTCGTCGCTTCTTTACTCCAGCTGCAGAAGAATAAAAGAAAACTGTCTTTCAAGTCTCGTCTGTGTGAATCTGCACAGACACAGTGTTTAAAGTCAGTCCTGGTAAGCAACTATTAGTTGAAAGCACATTGCAACTTTAATCTTTTTTATGAGTTGTATGGTCCCTGGTGTCTTTATTATTTTGGTTTTATTTTATTTTTATCACTTTTTTAATTGTGCTTTTATTTTTATTTATTTTTTTTAGAAGTTGCACACTTTTATTTATTGTTTTTAATTCATGTCTTTTTGATAAATTGATTTATTTATACTATTTTATTTTGCTGACTTGTATATTTTGCTATTATGTGCAGCACTTTGGAAACTATTTTGTTTATAAAATGTGCTATACAAATAAAGATTGGATTGAATTGGATTTTTACATTCAAATCTTGTTTAGCTGTTTGTTTTCTTTATGAGTGGTTAATTATGCAGACGTCTGAGCTCGTGTCTTGTGAAAGCAGTTTGTGTCAGATGTTTAGTTAGATACCTGCTGGTTTTCACAACTTCCCGTTAGCGCGCAGAGCTGTTGTTTGACAGAAGCAAATATCAAAAAGTGATGCAAATACAGTCGTTTTCTTGAGTTTTCTCACTCAAACCCACACTCAAGATCACAAACTCATGTCACCTTCCTTTACTTTTGTGAAATCTCGCTGGTGAATACTGTATGTAGAGCTCCTGAAAAATAGAGAATAAATGAAAAAGTTAAAGCGTTAGATCAGCTGTAAACACTAAAAGTATTAATAAAAGGCACAAGGCGGCGCTGTTGTACTACACACAACAAAAAACACATTTGGACGCAAGAGGAAAGACAAATACTTTACATTTCAGACGATTTGTGTCATAAATACATACACTTCTTCAAGTCCAGATATAAAAGAACAAAACGGGGCAAAAACATTGTGGTTCCACTGGGGCTCGAACCCAGGACCTTCTGCGTGTAAGCAGACGTGTAACCGCTACACTATGGAACCAGCTGCCTGCCTACATCACGTCGCAGCTTTTAAACCTCCACGTAACAGAATTTCACTCGTTACGGCGATAATAACGTGAAATAACTGTACACGTATATTTATGGAACTGGATTAATATTATTTATTTTATTTAACGAAGAAGTTATTTTATTAACGGCAGGACACGCTTTTGACACGAAGCTAACGTTTTTTTTGAGCTAGCCGAAGTCTCGAGTCTGACACAACCGATAAAATAATGTAAAATAAACTGAATTATTTTGATTATGAGTCTAAATAAATCACTAAAAGCAAAAAATAATAATACATTTGAATAATTTTTAATGTTAAACAGAAGGTTTAACCTCGCGGTCTGTTTGCTGCGTCGAAGAAACACGTGTGAAAGGGAAAAAAGTTAATATTCGGGAACATTCGTCAGGAACGTTGATTCTACAGAGCTAAAGGAGCATCCAGGGCTGGGGCCTCCCTAATCTGGTCTCTGGTTGCCTCTATTTTTATTTATTTATTAATTGCCTCATGTCTTTTTAACTATGGTAAAGTCACATCAAATAATAAGAAATCACATCTAAAACTCACCAAAAATGCAGGAAATTGCATGATTTTTCACATTCTAGATTTTGGCAGTTATAAAGCCAGGTGGGGGAAGAGTAAGGAGTTTTCCCATTCAAAACATTGGACTTTGTTGTGAATATAATTCAAAAACATATCTTTGCTAGTTTAAAAGGGCTTATTTTATTAATGACTGGACCACTACTCATTTGTATTACAAAAAAAATTGCATTTAAAACAAATGTTTATTTAGCTGCCTCCACCTCATTAAATTACATTGGCCTGTAGAAGTTTGTGATGTCATCTGAAACACACCTATTCCCCAGACCTCCTTTTTTTAAAGAGTAGCCTGATTCCAGCTGCTCAATGTCAAGAACATATCAGAGAATTCTCTCTTCTGCAACCTCCATAGTAAATATATAAGTGACAATATAAAAAAGACTATTTACTTTTGAATCAAATCCTTGATTATTCGGTTTGTTCAAAATCCTGCTTATGGCCAACCCTAAAATAGAGTCCCCCACCTCCAAATCCCACTTAACCACTGTCTACAGGTAATAGAGGTTCTGCACTGACATCATTTTGCTTAGCAACATTTAGAATGAGGCATTCTTCAATGTATTTTTTTTGTTGTTGGCAACGCTTGTCTGCTACAAACTTGTCTCGCAAACAACAGTNATGAGAGAGAGAGAGGGAGAGAAGAGAGAGAGAGAGAGAGAGAGAGAGAGTGGAGAGAGAGGAGAGAGCCAGAGGAGAGAGAGAGAGAGAGAGAGAGAGAGAGAGAGGATGAGAAGAGAGAAGAGAGGCAGAGAGGGAGGGAGAGAGAGTAAGAAAAGAGAGAGAAGAGAGGGAGAGAGAGAGAGAGAGGGAGAGAGAGGAGAGAGAGAGAGAAGAGAGAGAGAAGGAGAAAGGAGAGAGGAAGAGAGGGAGAAAGAGAGAGGGAAGAGAGAGGAGAGAGAGGAGACTTTGACTTTACCAAAAACTTTAATATTCTATTAAATTTTCCATCAGACCCAACAATCATCTAATATGGTACCCCCCCCCCCTCCAAAAACATTAAAAGTTAAGGAGCAGACTGCCGTCTCTCACTGCACACAACACTCCCCCAGAGCACCACCCCCCTCAAAGTTCTCCAAGTCCCCCACTAAAGTGCTGTATGAGAACTCCACTTTGAGCCGAGCTGCCACCAGTCTCTTCAGCATGAGTTCACAGTCTGTGCTCCAGATCACGCATCTGGTTCCCCGGGGTTAACCAGGTGCTGAGCTTTGCCTGGCCGTAAAGAAAGTTCGTCAGGTCACGGCTCTACGTTGGACGCACAGTTTTTTGGTCCAAAATATACCTTTTCAGCTGTAAAGTCTAACCCAGTTTCTTACCCAATCCTTGAGGAACCTGAAGAGGGAGAGAGCGAGGACAGGACAACCCACAGATGTTCTAACACGTTTCCTCCTCTGGACAGTAGGGGCAGTGGCTGTCAGATCTGGGGTCAAAGCGGGCCACATGTCTGTTTGTGGCCACAGCCCCATGCACCACCCTCCACTGGAGATCTGCACAGCGTTTCTCTATCGGGGGGCGGTACAGGGACCTCCAGCTGTCTCGTGGGGATGACCCCTGGGCCAACAAAACTGACCACCTGGACTCCGGGACACCCTCCAACGTAGCTCTGTGTCGGACCTTAACGTGATTGATGTAGAGCCTTTTGGACACAGTTGACAGTTCTGCTAGAACAGGTGTAGAGAACGACAGCAGGGAGCCCTTAACATCTTCTCTTCCACCAGCAGGATGGATCTTGAGCTGAGGAATGACTGGGGGGACGGTGGATGAAGCACGAGACACTAGGCCCAGCCCCTCCCTGAAACCAGACGGGAGCCCCTGCCTCACCTCCTCCAGGAGTCTTTCCAGCACTCTCTCTGATCTTATACCAGTCTCTCTGCTCAGCTGGGGCGCACTTTTCCAGCTTCTCCCACACCTCAGGTCGGCCAGTCTGGTGAGCTTGGCTGAAACAAAGCTTCCTTATGTTTTCAAAAGTTCAGCAGTTGGCTTCTGACCAGAGGGTTGTAGTGCAGCGGCTCCTCTGCCCTCGGCCGTACGGCTGGTCCCTGGTGAAAGTCAGTACCGAACGCCACACCTTTAGCACCGACTGGTAAAAAGCAGAGGTACCGCTGAGGTTCAGTCCCTTTAAGTCCAGGAGAAACAGGTGTTTGAAGTACCCCAGACTGCCAACTCCACGAAGCAGGGCAGCTGCTGTGCCTGTCCATAACTGGCTCTGTCCATACAAGAGTCGCTGAACTGTTTGTAGTCGGAGGGTCGCCACTCTGCTGGAAATGTCCACCAGTCCCTGGCCTCCTTCAGCTGTCGGGAGGTACAACACAGCAGCTCTCAACCAGTGAAACCCCCCAGAAGAAATCCACAAGCCGCTTCTGTATGTCCTCTAGCACTGTGTCGGGCGGCTGAAGCACTGTTAAGCGGTGCCACAAAGTGGAGGCAGCCAGATTGTTGACCACCAGAGCCCTCCCTCTATAAGACAGCTGGGGCTGGACCCAAGTCCATCTAGACAATCGGGCACTCACCTTTTCCCCAAGACCTTCCCAATTCCTCGCCTGGAACAGCTCGCTCCCCAGGTAAACTCCCAAACACTTCAGCCCCTCCGTGCTCCAGGACAGTCCAGCTGGGAGCATGGGCCCCGTCTTCTGCTCCCATCGGCCAAGCAGAAGACCCTCGCACTTCTGCCAGTTTACCCTTGCAGATGAGGCACGTTCATACAGCTCCAACTGATGTTTCAGAGTCCGTATGTCCTCTGCATCTGTGATGAATGTTGTAACATCATCTGCGTAGGCTGACAGATGCAGAGTGTTCCCCTCCACCGTGAAGCCCCTCAGACTGCTCCTGAGGTTGTGGAGCAGAGGTTCGATGGCCAGCGCATATAACATTCCGGAAAGGGGGCAGCCCTGCCGAATACCCCTCTGTACTGGCACAGGGCGACTCAGACCTCCCCCCACCTTCAGCAGCACTGTAGCTCCAGTGTACAACAGTCTGATCCATGATAGAAAAGTCCTCGGAATTCCAAAAGCCGTTAAAGTCCTAAACAGGTAAAGATGATCTACCCTGTCGAAGGCCTTTTCTTGGTCGATAGATAAAAGTCCCAAGTCCATATTCTGCATTCTTGCGAGGTCAATACTGTCTCTGATGAGGAAAAGGTTTTCCATTATAGTCCGTCCGGGAATACAGTAAGTTTGAGTAGGGTGTATAAGTGAGTCCAAGCAGTCCTTTAGCCTATTAGCCAGTACTTTGCCAGGATCTTGTAGTCCACACAGAGAAGTGAAACTGGACGCCAGTTTTTAAGTAGAGTCAAGTCCCCTTTTTTGGGCAGTAGAGCAAGGATAGCTCTTGTGCAGCTCACTGGGAGTTTCCCATGCTCCAGGCAAGACGTCACCACCTGGTGCAGGTCCACCCCGATTAGCGACCAAAACTTTTGATAAAAAATCTGAAGGGAGCCCATCAATACCTGGGGCCCGACCTGTGCTGAGTTCCTGCACTGCCTTGTCAGCTCCTCCACTGAACTGGGCCGTCAAGTATGTTGCTTGGTCAGTGTCGAGTTTGGGTAAACCCTCAGTAATCTGGTTTGATGATAGAGAGAGAGAGGGGGAGAGAGAGGAGAGAGAGAGAGAGAGAAGGAAGAGAGGAGAAAGAGAAAGAGAGAGAGGGAGGGAGAGAGAGGAAGAGAGAGAGAGAGGGAGAAGAGGGGAGAGAGAGAAGAGAGAGAGGAGAGAGAGAGAGGGAGAAAGAGAGAGAGGAGAGAGAGTGGAGAGAGAGAAGAGAGAGAGAGAGAGAGGGAGGAGAGAGAGAGAAGAGAAGAAGAGAGGAGAGAGAGAGAGGAGAGAGAGAGAGAGAGGGAAGAGAGAGAAGAAGAGGAGAGAGAGAGAGAGAAGAGAGAAGAGAGAGGAGAGAGAGAGGAGAAGAGAGAGAGAGAGGAGAGAGAGAGAGGAGAAAAGAGAGGAGAGGAGAGAGAGGGAGAGAGAGAAGAGAAGAGAGAGAGGAGAGAGAGGAGAGAGAGAAGGAGGAGAGAAGAGGGAGAAAGAGGAGAGGAGAGAGAGGAGAGAGAGAAGAGAGAGAAGAGAAGGAGAGAGAGAAGAGAGAGAGAGAGAGAGAGAGGAGAGAGAGAGAGAGAGAAGAGGAGAGAGAGAGGAAAGAGAGAGAGAGGAGGAAGAGGAAGAGAGAGGGAAGAAAGAGAAGAAGAGGGAAGAAGAGAGAGGAGGAAGAGAGAGAGACAGAGAGAGAGAGGGAAGAGAGAGAGAGGGAAGAGAGAGAGGAGAGAGAGAGAGGAAGAGAGAGAGAGGGAAGAGAGGAGAGGAGAGAGAGGAGAGAGAGGGAGAGAGACAGAGAGAGAGAGAGGGAGAGAAAGAGAGGAGAAAGGGAAAGAGGGAAGAGGGGGGCAAGAAGAGAGAGGAGGGAGAGAGAGAACGAGATAGAGAGAGAGTGAAAACAAGAAGAGAACAGAGAAAAAGAGAGAGAAAGACAGGGAGAGAGAAAAGGAGGAGGAGAACAAAAAGAGAGGAGAAATAATGAAAGAGAGAGAAAACAAAAAGAGAGCAGAGAGAAGGAGAGATAGAGAGGGAAGAGAAAGTGAGAGATTAAGAAGATAGAAGAGGGAGAGAAGGAATTAGGAGAGAGAGAAAGAAGGAGTGATAGAGGGAAAACAAGAAGAGAATGGAGAGAAAGAGAGAGAGAAAGGGGGCAAGAAGAGAGAGGAGGGAGGGAGAGAGAGAAGGGAAAGGAGAAAGAGAAATAAAAAAGAGAGAGAGAGAACACAAGAAGACAGCGGAGAGAAAGGGGGAGAAAGAACAAGAAGAGAGGAAAGAGAGGGAGAGAAGAGTGGGAAATGGGGCAAGAAAAGAGAGAAAGAGGGAGAGACAACAAGAGAGAGAGAGAGAGAGAGAACAAGAAGAGTGCAGAGAAAAAGAGAGAGTGAAGAAAGAGAAGAGGGGGAAGGGGGCAAGAAGAGAGAGAG
The DNA here is from genome assembly GCA_038363315.1 of Mugilogobius chulae. Taxonomy (NCBI): domain Eukaryota; kingdom Metazoa; phylum Chordata; class Actinopteri; order Gobiiformes; family Gobiidae; genus Mugilogobius; species Mugilogobius chulae. Next base: position 40,848 of record JBBPFD010000125.1, read on the forward strand.
AAATAAAAAAGTGAGAGGGAAAGGAGGGGGAGAAGAAAGAGGGAGGGGAGAGAGAACAAGGAAAGAAGATAGAGAGGATAAAGAATGAGAGCAGGAGGAAAGAGAGAAAGAGGGAGTAAAAGGGATAGAGAAAACAAACGTGTCCAAACTATGGCCAGGGCTCGACTGTGGCCCTGAGTTTCCATCTGAACTGAACCAAACCATCTATATATTTATTTTCCTGCTGAACAAGAGAAAAGAGAAGGATCTGTCTCTCTGTCTCTGGAGTGTTTGGAGCTGAACGTGTTTGGGCCACGGCAGTCTCCACATTAAACATTCTGAGTGGAGAGGAACATGGCGTCCTGTTCTCTCTGAGTTATGACTTATTCATGCGTCGGGCCTCAAATACAGATTCTGAAGGAAAATAAACTAAAGGGAGAGTCTGTATCGATTTTTAAAGTAACGTTTGATTAGATTTGTGTTAAAACAGGATCCAGTTCTTGTTACAGTGAAATCTAAACTTCTTCTACACAAACATAAGTCTCTCTTGAACATGTTTATAAAAGACTGAGCTCAAAGTCTTACATATAAAACCTTAAATCTGTAAAAATAAAAATGTTGTCCACTCGCTGCGAGCAGGGTTCGAACCTGCGCGGGAAGATCCCATTGGATTTCAAGTCCAACGCCTTAACCACTCGGCCATCGCAGCTTACGTCATGTCACGTCCTCGCGTTTCTATAAAAGACTGATTTTCAGCGGCGTGATTCTGATTTTACGGGTAAAACTGAGAAATGTACGAACACGAGCTTTAAAATAAATCACAAAACAGCAGGATTTACGCGTCACGAGCGTCTCTAACGTCAGATTTATGTCATTTAGGTAAAAAACAAGTAAAAAACATTCAAAGAAACGCGCGGATCGAGGCGTTCGTCAGAAAAGACACGTTCAAAACATATTCAGGAGAATTACACGTGAGTTTATGAAACAGATGAACAAAAATGAACCAAAATGAGCGTAAAAACAAACTGAAGTGACGCACGTGCGGTTTAAAGGAGAACAGCGACCTCTCGTGGCCACAGCGGGGATGACAGGACTCAAACTGCGGCTCGTCACGTGAATTATCGAAGCGTTTTTTAAGGAGCTAGTTTTATATTGAAGTCATTTTGTTCCGTTTTACTTAGAACAAAACTAAGTGTTCATTTACCACAGTTCAGTTTATAAATCTAAACAAACACACGCCTCTGTGTTTAAATAGTCCAAATGCGCCCGCAAAGCATCATGGGGGATGTAGCTCAGTGGTAGAGCGCATGCTTCGCATGTATGAGGTCCCGGGTTCAATCCCCGGCATCTCCACAGACTTTAACTGATCCCGGCTCTTTACTCACGCAGAGTTAAATGTTTTTACGTGTTGTTTTGCACATGCGCAGTCTGAACGTTTTTAAAATGTAAGTCTGAAAACATTCTGTAAAAGTGACTGTTATTTTTGATTTTGGGGAGACTCAGTGGCACATTTGCCACCTTTTTCTAAACTTTTTTAATTTTGGCAGCCGTTTTTAACCAGTACAGTTTAAAACGGCTGCCAAGATTAAAAATGCTTAATAAAATGCACTGTAATGAAACTGAACATTACAATAGTTTAGTCCAGGTTGTATAAGTGACAGTTACTTTATGTCGTTTGTGTATCTGGATAAAAAGCGTTACATTACCCACTGTTGGGGAAACTATAAAGATTAATTTCCTTCACAAATATTGATTTAGCAGCAGAACTTTTGTTTTATCACAGTGATAAACTCTTGTAGATACTGACAGCGCTGGCTTGACTTTTTGTTACAGCTTGAGTCAATCAGCGGCGGCTCTTTGTGAAAACAGCGTCTCTCATGTGGATAAACTAATCTGTATAGGAGAGAGAGATCATTTTTCTGTCCAGTTTGTCTCTTCACTGACTGGTTAATAACTTCATCTCATCTTGGCGTCTTCTCGTCTCTTCACTTCCTCTCGTCGCTTCTTTGCTCCAGCTGCAGAGGAAAGTAAGGTCTCTTCTGGTGTGAGTCTGCACAGAAAGGGTATTTAAAGTCTTGGTAAGCAACCTCTTTAAATTTATTTATTTTTTTAATTTTGAGTGACGCTACAAGAAAGGCATGTGACAGAAGGCAGTGGTGGTCGCTCTAGACGTGGGCAATACATCAAAGTTTAGATAACATCATGATTGTTGTGTTGAAGATCTGCAAAAAAGTAATAATGAGTACATTGTTTGTAGTAAAAATCTAACAGAAAAAGCTGTTAAAAACTATTAAGACATTTATATTGTAACTGATCGCTCTTATGTGTCTTAGTATTAGTTAGAAGCAAATTGCAACTTTAATCTGAATGTTTTAAATGAAATCTTGTTTAGCTGTTTTGTTTTTCTTTACGAGTGGTTAATTATCATGCAGACGTCTGAGCTCGTGTCTTGTGAAAGCAGTTTGTGTCAGATCTTTGGGTAGATACCTGCTGGTTTCACAACTTCCCCGTTAGCGTGCAGAGCTGTTGTTTGACAGAAGCAAATATCAATCAAAAGTGATGCAAATACAGTCGTTTTCTCAAGCTTTTCTCCACTCAAACACACATTCAAGATCACAAACTCATGTCACTTTCCTTTACTTTTGTTGAAATCTCGCTGGTGAAATACTGTATGTAGAGCTCCTGAAAAATAGAGAATAAATGAAAAAGTAAAGCGTTAGATCAGCTGTAAACACTAAAAGTATAATAATAACGGGCACAAGGCGGCGCTGTTGTACTGCACACAACAAAACACACATTTGGACGCGAGAGGAGAGACAAATACTTTACATTTCAGACGATTTGTGTCATAAATACATACACTTCTTCAAGTCCAGATATAAAAAGAACAAAACGGGGCAAAAACAATGTGGTTCCACTGGGGCTCGAACCCAGGACCTTCTGCGTGTAAAGCAGACGTGATAACCGCTACACTATGGAACCAGCTGCCTACCAACGTCACGTCCGCAGCTTTTAAACCCACCACGGTAACAGAATTTCACTCCGTTAACGGCGATAATAACGTGAAAATAAACTGCACACGTAATATTTATGGAGGTGGGTTAATATTATTTATTTTATTTAACGGCAGGACACACTTTTGATACGAAGCTAACGTTTTTGTGAGCTAGCCGAAGTCTCGAGTCTGACACAACCGATAAAATAATTTAAAACAAACTGAATTATTTTGATTATGAGTCTAAATAAATCACTAAAAGCAAAAAATAATAATACATTTGAATAATTTTTAATGTTAAACAGAAGGTTTACCTCGCGGTCCGTTTGCAGCGTCGAAGAAACACGTGTGAAAGGGAAAAAGTTAATATTCGGGAACATTCGTCAGGAACGTTGATTCTACAGAGCTAAAGGAGGCATCCAGGGCTGGGGCCTCCCTAATCTGGTCTCTGGTTGCCTCTATTTTTTTATTTATTTATTAATTGCCTCATGTCTTTTTAATTATGGTAAAGTCACATCAAATAATAAGAATATCACATCTAAAACTCACCAAAATGCAGGAAATTGCATTGATTTTTTCAAATTCCCCAGACCTCCCTTTTTTTTAAAGAGTAGCCTGATTCCAGCTGCTCAATGTCAAGACATATCAGAGAATTTCTCTCTTCTGCAACCTCCAATAGCAAATATATAAGTGACAATATAAAAAAAGACTATTTACTTTTAATCAAATCCTTTTGGATTTTGGTTTGTTCAAAATCCTGCTTATGGCAGGACCCTAAAATAGAGTTCCCCCACCTCCCAAATCCCACTTTAACCACTGTCTACAGGTAATACAGGTTCTGCACTGACATCATTTTGCTCAGCAACATTTAGAATGAGTGGCATTTCTTCAATGTATTTCTTTGTTGTCGTGGCAACGGCTTGTTGACTACAAGCATGTTTGTTAACAACAGTTGATGATTTAGGACTCAAAAACATCTTTTTTAAGGAGAAAAAGGTAATAAGTTCAACTGTGTGTGATTTCTATGTCTGATAAATGTGAGAAGCTAAAGTTTATCTGCTTTACTACAACTGTTGACTTGATTTTCTCTGTTTACATGTCAGTTACAAACCCAGTGCTCAGTAGACTTGTTGTGGGTTGAATTTGTTCTCAAACTGTAGTTTATTTTTCCTGTTTTAGCTGTTTATTGAACTCTTACAAGAGAAAATGTCCTTTCTCTCCATTAACTCTAATGCATCCTTACCACTCAGCACTCACAGATAGAATGCTGTGATGTCACCTGCAGAACCTCTATATGTTCATTTTTCAGGTCTGCAGATATATTCGCTGCCTCGGTAGGTCAGGATCAGGACATAGAATTGATACCAACGACCAATTTAGTTTGACTACAAAAGTGTAAAGTCCCTTATTGTGCCTTGTACAGAGATGGCAAGTATTAAGTATTAATATAACTCAAACTTTATAAGGACTTCAGTTTAAAATTGGAAATTGTTATTTTCTGTTGTTTTTTTTTTTTTTAGAAGAAAAGAAGATCCATTTTTAATATTAACCTCCTCATTGTACTAGCAAATTTTACTTACACAAATGTAAGTATAGTAAACAAAGACGTAGTTTTAAACATTTTTACAATGATACTTTAACATATATGAATGTTATAAGGCTTCATTTGAATGTGTATAACTCTGTACACCCCCTGGCAAGCAATTTCATATTTGTATACAAGTTGTACACTATTCTTGTTACCAAATAAAGCTTTATTTAAAAAAAATAAATAATTAAAAAAAAGTATTTTTACTCCAGCAGCCTACTGTATAGTTTTTTTAATGGAGCTATCCGTAGCCTACTTTAGTTGAGTATTTAAAAATCAGGCAACTTTTTACTTTTGCTTCTCACATTTTTCCAGAAACATCTGTACTTTTCTTTCCTACATTTTAAAAACAGATTAGTTAGGCAGGGGTGGGCATTGGGCAATTATTTTTACTTGATTCAAACCCAGAAGAGTCGTGAAGGATTTTGATTATTATGGTAGAGCAAACCTTTTAAAGACAAATAAAAGGTTTGCTCTACCATAATAAGCTTGAAACATTTAGTTTTCATAGTTTTAAGAAAATTAAGCCAAAGTTTGAGAAAGTTATGATTTTGCTAGAAAAAACTCATTGATACGAGTTGAAGCCATGAAGAGAAGCTGTTTCATGGATTAAACTTGAAGTTGTTTTTCTGTTTTGTTTTTTAGATTAAGATCATAATTTAATGAGGAAAAAAGAAAACTCAGTATTATCAGGACTTGGACTGGATAAGTCAAACGTTTGCATAAAAACACACGAGATTTTTATATTTGTGACAATGTTCCATGAATCAAAGTACAAATTTAATCTTTGACTTTTTGACTAACAGTGTGAATTTAATCTCGAAATGTTACACGTTTGTTTTTGTCTCTTAAGCTTCGTCTTGCATTTCTGACAATTATGAATGTATCACATGATAAAGTCAGATTATTTATAATTAGTTCACTATAAAGCCCTTCTCACACTCCAACACTTTACAAACCAACTGTGTGATTGAGAGTAAACTTACACTGATGAACTTTTGTACTTTTACTTTTATCAGAGTCGTTTTGTCTCCAGTAACTGAACTTTTACTTGAGCAGTGAACTAAAGTACTTTTGCCATCTCTGCTCTTGTAAAACCTGCTCTTGAAGAATAAAAACAAAGACATTACCAAGACAGTAGTTATTATATTTAAATGATGAACATTTTCGTTTGTGTTTTTACAAATACAATAGACAACTGTCAGAATATTTCTTTCCAATATTCATAAATAATCATTAACAGACACACTTTTATTATTGTCCAACATCAGATTATAACTAATGCATTATAATAGTTATAATAGCTAAAATAGTGCAGACTTTTGCAATGTTTGTGTCTCAAAAACTGTAAATTTGCTTTGCATTTTTGACTGTTTAAACCAGGCACGTCCAAACTGTGGCCCAGGGTCCAATAACGGCCCTGAGACCACTTTTATTGGTCCCTCAGATCTCCTGAACTGATCAAACACAAATAAATAATTCATAAACTATCTTTTTAAAAACACATTTTAAGCATTTTTATCACATACTTTTACAAATGTCTTATGGCTCATAACTATTATTGTAATTTTGTCCCTCCGTTTATTCTATGTTTTAAAATCCGGTCCTTGAGGAAAATAATTTGGACGTTTATGGTTTAAATGGTTCGTTTCTCTTTGTCAGTGTTGGATTAATTAATTTTTGATTCTATATACTTTAAATTCAGCTACTTTTTGTAATTTGTCCATTTTCCTTCACAATCTGGAACTTTACCACTTCAAAACCAAGACTAATGCCAAGACTGGGACTGTTGCTGCTAAATAATTAAATAATTATACATTTCTGCTGCTTTCAGGTGCTGTGGGAATTAATAGTTACAACTGGGAAACTTTAAAATCAAACCAGAGAAGCAGAAAAGAAACACGAAGCAGCAGAAGAATCACAAATAAAACATGTTATTAAAGTTAACTGCAGCTGCACGTCCAGATAAAGTGTTTTGTTTTTCAGTCTAAAGCCACAGTGTGAAACTTTCCAGCCAAAGAGAAGAAGGAAAACCATAAATATCAAAAGTAAAAGTGGATTTGTTTCTTCACAAAGACTCTGTTTGACTCTGCTTCCACAAAACCTGCCCCCGGACGTTTGAGATGTAAATTCTGACTGTTCCGTTTCCTCTTTGTGACCCAGGTGCAGTGGGCGGAGTCAGTGGAGTGTGGGCGGAGTCTGGAGAGAGTGGGCGGAGTCTGGAGAGTGTGGGCGTGGTCAGGGCTGCACAGGTGAGTTTTACTCTTCATCTGTTTCACACTCGACTCCAGCCCAGGTAAGAATCTGCTTCAGAACTTTTACGTCTCAGTGTTTGGAGAGTGGGTGGAGTCAGAGGAGTGTGGGCGGAGTCTGGAGAGTGTGGGCGGAGACTGGAGAGTGTGGGCGTGGCCAGAGCTGCACAGGTGTTACTTCATCTGTTTCACACTCGACTCCAGCTTCAAGTAAGAATCTGCATCAGAACTTTTATGTCTCAGTGTTTGGAGAGTGGGCGGAGTCAGGGCGGAGTCAGAGGAGAGTGGGCGTGGTCTGGAGGCAGTGTGGGCGTGGCAGAGCTGCACAGGTGAGTTCTACCTTCGTCCTGCTTCACACTCGACTCCAGCCTCAGGTAAGAATCTGCACACTGCAAAAAAAGGACAATCTAACTTAGATAAAACGACTTGAATTAAACATTTTAATCTTAAAAGACTTATGTTAAGATTTTTTCACTTAATAAGACCACGTTTTACTATATTATTTGACTGGTTTTAAGATATTCTTTCATGATTCATCTATCTAAATATAAAAACTTAAACTATAACATTACGATACCTCCCACCTTAGTTTCTCATAAAATGAAACTAAATTCTGTATATTTTAGAAGAAAGGTTTAGTTGGTTACATTGACTGTTTAAATGCTCATCTGAAGAACAAAAAATGCCTTTTGTAAAACAGAACTTTTAATGGGCTCCGTCTAAACGTTTTAAACCCATTGAAAGTCCATAAAACTCAGTTTTTATTAAATTTACCTTTTAAAGATTTGTCAAGCCCACATTTTGCTCAAGCTAGTGTCATTCTGTCCGCAGCTAGTGCCACAGCTGGACTGTTGTTTACATTTACCAAAGAAAGTCTTGGTGTTTTAGTGAAAAAGACTAGTTCCTTATGAGGTTATATCTGTTTTGAGCCATAATCTGCTTGAATCAAGAATAGATTTGATTAAAAATCTTGTCAAGACTTCCAGAAACTAGCATTTTCAGCTTAAAACAACCAGTCACATGTTCTTACTGCACTGGCAGATTATTTCACTTAAAATAAGACATTTTTACCTCAAAATAAGCAAAATGCTCTTTTTATTTATTCAAACTTTAGCGGTGTAGTCCCTCATTCATCCAGGAGTGATCCATAGTAGAAGTCTTCAAAGTTTCATCTGGACAGTGTTTCTGAAGATCAAGACGTTTCGACTCTCATTCGAAAGTCATTTTCAATCTGATCCATCAGATTGAACCATCCATTGATCCATCACATGACCTGTTTCAATCAGGCTCCTGGTATGATTCTGAGAAAACAGAAATGTATGATGAGACAAAAACAATAAACTTGTAACATTTCCATAAATTCACAGTGTTATGGGAATAAAGTCAAAGACAAAAAACTTTATTTTTCAATATTAAACTTTAAACTTTACGAGATTAAAATTGTAATTTGGATCATGGGACATCTATTGTGAGTTTTAAAGCAAATATTTGACTCATCTAAGTTCAAGTTCTGACAAATATTTAGTGTAAAATTACAATTACTAACTTCAAGTTTAATCTATAAAAAAGCTTCTCTTTACGGCTTCAACTTTATTCTTGTAAGTTTATTTAGAGAGTTTTTTCTAGAAAAATCATACTTCCTTAAGCTAAGAGAACTTTTAGCTTAATCTGGAAATGTTATACATTTGTTATGGCAGAGCAAACCTTTTATTTGTACTGGTCTTCTATATTCTGTCAAAGAAATGTGTTTGCAGTCCGGCCTGCACCACTGTTCTGGGTTTGGATATGGCCCTCGAGTTAAAATAATTGCCCAGCCCTGAAGTAGAGTCTATTTTTGACAGCAGTCACAGTGGTCTGATGCGACTTTTGATAATACGAGCATTCTCGCAGTAATCCACGTGAATCTGAATAACGGACAGTGACTGGAGCTGGTGAACAAGACACTGAAACTCAGACACGTCTCAGACCGAACTCACCTCACAGTCTGTGTACGGGAGACGTTAGACTCTTGAAAAATTAAACTCTGACGAGACTTTTCTGATAAAAGTGAAATAAATAAATGAAGTATTTAGAGAGAGTACAAAGCATCAGGGCTCGTCAGTGCACAAAGTCACAAGACAAAAAGAAATCTCTGACAGATCTCACAGAAACAGGCTGCTCTGATGATTTGAGACTTGTCTTGATAAAATGGACCCAGACTTGACACTTTAACTTAAAAACAAACAGGCTGCTGTGGTTTTATATGAACAAACAACAAACAAACAAACAAACAAACAACTAACAAACTCTTCTCCTTTCGTCGTTTCTGCTTTTGTGACCAGAACTTTACTTTACACAAAACTGTAAAAACACAAACTGGACTCAGACTTAACTCGGACAACACTGAGCTGTCAATCAAACCCAGAATCAGAGGAAGTGAGGACAGGAAGTGTGTGGGCAAAAACAGGAAGTGACCTTTCAAAAGAAGAGCGTCCTGTTCGTCTCATTTGATTATCAAAACATTTTATGCAAACGACTTCAGAGTAACAAACACACGACCATAAAACCTGTTTGTCCTTCTGCTGCACCTGGTGATGTCATCAGGTGCTCAGACAGAAACAGAGTTGGGTTAGATCAATAATATTTCACTCAAACAGCTGAAACATGTGAACCACTGTTTACAATAGGACTGGACTTGAAACTGTTACAATTATACCAGATTTTAAAATAAATTATCTAAAACTGTTCTTACCAAAAACCTTTTATTGTGGCCTATGTTTTGAAATAGTTTTTACTTGATAATATCCCAATATCACACGACAGAAATCACAATGTCATTTTTTGTAATAGTTAAAAGTACCGATGTGAACTCAAACATGGCTTTTTTGTCTTTCTCAGGTCCAGTCCTGCTTCAGTCTTGGTCGTCATCTTTAGTCCTGCAGTAGTTCTGGTTTAGACCTGGTTTAGACCTGGTTTAGTCCTGCAGTAGTTCTGGTTTAGACCTGGTTTAGACCTGGTTTAGACCTGGTTTAGACCTGGTTTAGACCTGGTTTAGATCTGCTTTAGTCCTGGTTTTGACCTGGTTTAGACCTGGTTTAGACCTGGTTTAGACCTGGTTTAGATCTGCTTTAGTCCTGGTTTAGACCTGGTTTAGACCTGCTTTAGACCTCGTTTAGACCTGGTTTAGACCTGCTTTAGACCTCGTTTAGACCTGGTTTAGTCCTGGTTTGACCTGGTTTAGACCTGGTTTAGACCTGGTTTAGATCTGCTTTAGACCTGGTTTAGACCTGGTTTAGATCTGCTTTAGTCCTGGTTTAGACCTGGTTTAGACCTGCTTTAGACCTCGTTTAGACCTGGTTTAGACCTGGTTTAGACCTGGTTTAGTCTCGTTTTAGACCAGGTTTAGTCCCACTTTGGTCCTGGTTTAGTCCTGCTTTAGTCCTGCTTTAGTCCTGGTTTAGTCCTGGTTTAGTCCTGCTTTAGTCCTGTTTTAGTCCTGCTTTAGTCCTGTTTTAGTCCTGCTTTAGTCCTGGTTTAGTCCTGCTTTAGTCCTGGTTTAGTCCTGCTTTAGTCCTGGTTTAGTCCTGGTTTAGTCCTGGTTTAGTCCTGGTTTAGTCCTGCTTTAGTCCTGGTTTAGTCCTGCTTTAGTCCTGGTTTAGTCCTGCTTTAGTCCTGGTTTAGTCCTGCTTTAGTCCTGTTTTAGTCCTGCTTTAGTCCTGGTTTAGTCCTGCTTTAGTCCTGGTTTAGTCCTGCTTTAGTCCTGGTTTAGTCCTGGTTTAGTCCTGGTTTAGTCCTGCTTTAGTCCTGGTTTAGTCCTGGTTTAGTCCTGCTTTAGTCCTGGTTTAGTCCTGCTTTAGTCCTGGTTTAGTCCTGGTTTAGTCCTGCTTTAGTCCTGGTTTAGTCCTGCTTTAGTCCTGGTTTAGTCCTGCTTTAGTCCTGGTTTAGTCCTGGTTCAGTCCTGCTTTAGTCCTGGTTTAGTCCTGCTTTAGTCCTGCTTTAGTCCTGCTTTAGACCTGCTTTAGTCCTGGTTTAGTCCTGCTTTAGTCCTGGTTTAGACCTGGTTTAGTCCTAGTTTAGACCTAGTTTAGTCCTGGTTTAGACCATGTTGTACCAGGTCTCGGTCTGGACTTCTCCTGGTCCCGCCTGTGGCTCCTTCAGTCGGCTGTGGTTGTCTCTGATTGGTTCAGAGGGAGAGACTCCGCCCACCTGCGTCACCCACGGCGACCAACGTCTGCTCCCCGGATCTGTGAGACTTTCCTCCTTAATCAATCACTCTGATCGATCTTCTCTCTGTTATTGATCAGTCCTGCTCCGTATTGATCCCGGCTGCTTCTCCTCTCGGGTCGGTCTTATTGATCCTCTCTCTGATTGATCCTCTCTCTCTGTTATTGATCAGTCCTGCTCCGTATCCATCCCGGCTGCTTCTCCTCTCGGGTCGGTCTTATTGATCCTCTCTCTGATTGATCCTCTCTCTGTTATTGATCAGTCCTGCTCCGTATCGATCCCGGCTGCTTCTCCTCTCGGTTCGGTCTTATTGATCCTCTCTCTGATCGATCCTCTCTCTGTTATTGATCAGTCCTGCTCCGTATCGATCCCGGCTGCTTCTCCTCTCGGTTCGGTCTTATTGATCCGTCTCAGACTCGAGCCTCTGGTCGGATTCCCGGATCTGAACTGGCACTGTGAGAGGGCGGAGCTTCGGCTGCTGGAGGGGGCGGAGCTTCAGCAGCAGGAGGGGGCGGAGCCACAGGTGTTTCACTGTCACAGGTGGATCTGCAGCAGCGACGGAGACGTGGAAATACGCTCAGAACAACGTGAGTTAGACCTGGTTTAGTCCAGTTTTAGACCTGGTTTAGTCCAGTTTTAGACCTGGTTTAGTCCAGTTTTTAGACCTGGTTTAGTCCAGATTAAGACCTGGTTTAGTCCAGTTTTAGACCTGGTTTAGTCCAGTTTTAGACCTGGTTTAGTCCAGTTTTAGACCTGGTTTAGTCCAGTTTTAGTCCAGTTTAAGACCTGGTTTAGTCCAGTTTTAGACTGGTTTAGTCCAGTTTAGTCCAGTTTAAGACCTGGTTTAGTCCAGATTAAGACCTGGTTTAGTCCAGTTTTTAGACCTGGTTTAGTCCAGTTTTAGACCTGTTTATCCAGTTTTAGACCTGGTTTAGTCCAGTTTTAGACCTGGTTTAGTCCAGTTTTAGACCTGGTTTAGTCCAGTTTTAGACTGGTTTAGTCCAGATTAAGACCTGTTTAGTCCAGTTTTAGACCTGGTTTAGTCCAGTTTTAGACCTGGTTTAGTCCAGTTTTAGACCTGGTTTAGTCCAGTTTTAGTCCAGTTTAAGACCTGGTTTAGTCCAGTTTTAGACCTGGTTTAGTCCAGTTTTAGTCCAGTTTAAGACCTGGTTTAGTCCAGATTAAGACCTGGTTTAGTCCAGTTTTAGACCTGGTTTAGTCCAGTTTTAGACCTGGTTTAGTCCAGTTTTAGACCTGGTTTAGTCCAGTTTTAGACCTGGTTTAGTCCAGTTTTAGACCTGGTTTAGTCCAGTTTTAGACCTGGTTTAGTCCAGATTAAGACCTGGTTTTAGTCCAGTTTTAGACCTGGTTTAGTCCAGTTTTAGACCTGGTTTAGTCCAGTTTTAGACCTGGTTAGTCCAGTTTTAGTCCAGTTTAAGACCTGGTTTAGTCCAGTTTTAGACCTGTTTAGTCCAGTTTTAGTCAGTTTAAGACCTGTTTAGTCCAGTTTTAGTCCAGTTTAAGACCTGGTTATAGTCCAGTTTTAACCTGTTTTAGTCCAGTTTTAAGACCTGGTTTAGTCCAGTTTTAGACCTGGTTTTAGTCCAGTTTTTAGACCTGGTTTAGTCCAGTTTATAGACTGGTTTAGTCCAGTTTTAGACCTGGTTTAGTCCAGTTTAGTCCAGTTTAGACCCTGGTTTAGTCCAGTTTTAGACCTGGTTATCCAGGTTTTAGACCTGGTTTAGTCCAGTTTTAGTCCAGTTTTAGACCTGGTTTTAGTCCAGTTTTAGACCTGGTTTAGTCCAGATTAAACCTGGTTTAGTCCAGTTTTAGACCTGGTTTAGTCCAGTTTTAGACCTGGTTTAGTCCAGTTTTTAGTCCAGTTTTAGACCTGGTTTTCCAGTTTAGACCTGGTTTAGTCCAGTTTTAGACCTGGTTTAGTCCAGTTTTAGACCTGGTTTAGTCCAGTTTTAGTCCAGTTTAAGACCTGGTTTAGTCCAGTTTTAGACCTGTTTAGTCCAGTTTTAGACCTGGTTTAGTCCAGTTTTAGACCTGGTTTAGTCCAGTTTTTTAGTCCAGTTTTTAGACCTGGTTTAGTCCAGTTTTAGACCTGGTTAGTCCAGTTTTAGACCTGGTTTAGTCCAGTTTCTAGACCTGGTTTATCCATTTCGTGGTATAGTCCAGTTTAAGACCTGGTTTAGTCCAGTTTTAGACCTGGTTTAGTCCAGTTAAGACCTGGTTTAGTCCAGTTTAGACCCTGTCTGGTCTTGTTTAGTTCTTTTGTGTTTTAGTGTTTATTTGTTTGTTTCAGTTCATTGTGTTGTGTTTGTTGTTCGTTTGTTTCAGTTGTTTTTTATTTGTTTGTTTGTTTCAGTTCTTTAGAGTGTGTTTATTGTTTGTTTGTTTGTTTCAGTCTCTTAGAGTGTGTTTATTTGTTGTTTGTTTGTTTCAGTTCTTTAGAGTGTGTTTATTTGTTTGTTTGTTTGTTTCAGTTGTCCTTGCTGCAGATGAGACGCAGGAGAAACTGAAGCTCCACAGAATCAGAGAGATTCAGCTGAAACGAGGACAAGTTCAGGTCAGACTGTTGTTTCTCATTCACATTAACTCATTTAATCTGAGTCCACTGAGTCTTCTTAACACTTTACACGTTACAAGTCTGAGCTGTGGTCCTCTCGTCGTCCTGCATTGGGTCTGGCGTATGCTTTTCTTTTGTGTTTGTAGAAGGAGCTCCTCATTGTTTGGACATCAACAGTTTATCAGAGCTGGGCCCAACCTAAGCTCCGCCCCCCAGAGTACGTCTACATAAGCCCCGCCCCCAGAGGTACGTCTACATAAGCCCCACCCCCAGAGGTACATGTAGAGATCAGAGAGACTCCTCTAGTGTTTTAAATAGTATTTCTAATGTAGTTTCAGTGAGACTTGAAGTCAAAGTACTTTTGCAGTGAGTTTATGATTCTGACTCATTGCTGTTCAGACCGGAGCTTCCAAAGTGTCCAGTTTACTTCGTTAAGTCAATGTAAACCTGCGTCTTGTGGCGTCCAGTGCGTTGAAATTCTCTTGTTCAGGCGTCTGCTGTAACTGCGTCTTGTGAAGTCGACGCTCCAACCTGCTGTAGGACGTGACACTGGAGGAGGGACAGAGTGTTTAAACCTGCTGTAGGACGTGACACTGGAGGAGGACAGAGTGTGTTTAAAACTGCTGTAGGACGTGAACACTGGAGAGGGGACAGAGTGTTTAAAACCTGCTGTAGACGTGACAACTGGAGGAGACAGAGTGTTTAAACCTGCTGTAGGACGTGACACTGGAGAGGACAGAGTGTTTAAACCTGCTGTTAGGACGTGACACTGGAGGAGGACAGAGTGTTTAAACCTGCTGTAGGACGTGACACTGGAGGAGGACAGGAGTGTTTAAACCTGCTGTAGACGTGACACTGGAGAGGAGGACAGAAGTGTTTAAACCTGCGTAGGACGTGACACTGGGCGAGGACAGAGACAGTCTCTCTCTCAGTTCATCTGTCCTAGAGCAGAACAAACACTCACACAAACAAGAGGAAACACAGAGAAGAAGAGTGTCCTTGTCCTAGACGCCTCCACGAGTGTTGGGACGTTTTGGACGCCTGTTAGGGTGTCAGATTCTGAAATATTCGGTGTCAAATACGCTTTAACTCGCAAAATTAGACGCTTAATCACTGTCTGGTCTGAACGCAGAATTACACTCAGTCCTGGTCTCAGTCTGATCCTTGTCTCAGTCTAGTCCTGGTCGTTGGTCTTAGTCTAGTCTTGGTCTCAGTCTGGTCCTGGTCTTGGTCTGAGTCTGGTCTTGGTCTCAGTTCTCAGGTGAACCTTCAGTACCTCAGAGGTTTTCTCAGACCGAGTCGAGTCATGGTCCAGTTCTCTGAGCTTTCAGACTCGTTTGACCTGAACTCACACGGACCGGCCCAACGCACGTGTACAACAACAACCAACCCACTAACAACCAACCCACAACCCACCCATCTACCCACAACAACCCACTAACAACCAACCCACAACCCAGCTACCCAACTACCACAACCAACCCACTAACACCCACAACCAACCCACAACCAACCCACAACCAACCAACCCAACATATCAACCAACCCACAACCAAACTAGCTGGGCGATAATCGAATTTTAGGAGAATATCGTTGATGTTGTTTGAAAATATGCACAAATGTAATAATCAAAGCTTTATCGGCAGTAATAAACACGCTACAAAAAGATTAATTTACAATTAAATTAAATAATAATAAAAGTAATGCTGTACGTTCCTCAAGACAAGGCACGTGTTATTGAATGTATATTCATCAGAATTTGTACATTACAAGGTTGCACCCCTGTAACTTTTTTGGCCAAAAATAAACTTGAGGAAAGCATGTTTCTGTTTAGATGTTGTTTGTGACACATAAATAATAAAAATGTGTAATTTTAGTCTGAGAGAGTTTNAGGACATCTCGGGCTTCCTACCAGCTTTGAACCAACTCGGGTCTCATACTTGAAGATATATCTCTCAAGTCTCACAACATTAATACTTTTCCAATTTTTTCAAGCTCCAAACGCTTCGTTTAAACGGATTTATACTAGACCGCTCCTCGCTGTCTCCTATAATCCGCCTTCAGCCATCCCCCATTGCCCTCATGGTCAGAACATATCAACCCATCTGTCACTTTTCTGACTCACCGCGCCCTCATCAGTAGGACAGGATGCTATCACGCGCTATTTCAGCGATACAGAGCGACCGAGTAAAAATCACTTTTTATCTCAGTTTCGCCTCCCTTACGATCGCCGGTCCAATGTGCCAACGACCTGAGCACGTGGCGTTGAACCTCGCGCACTATATCACTACACAACAGGGGGAACTCGCCATCTCATAGGACTATCCTTCAGATATCTAAATAATACTTCCAATCAATGGTAAGTGTCCAACACTAATGCAGAACATATCCATGTCTTTTATTACAATTAAAACATTTGACACATTGTACAGATGCTAACTTGAGTAAATGCAGGATTCTAATATTTGGCAATACAACAACTAACATTTATACAACATTGTCGCTACACCATCTTATTACCATCGCAGTCTCTTCCACGTGATATGTCTCATCAATGCCACCAACACGGTTAGCGTTCCCTCACCAAATGCTCATACAAGCACCACAGGGTACTTCCAGTGCCATTTTCTGTTCCTTTACAGAATAGTGGAGATCCACTGTATCCACTCTAGAGTGAGAATAATACCCGTAGAGCCACCTACTTACAGCTTAGATTTACACCACTTACTTGGTTTTTCTCCTCTGATTCCCACTATGATTGGCGTTAGGGAGTCTTCTACACACAATAGCTGTCCTGAATTACTCTGAAGACAAGTCTATGGCGTACACTTTCTAACAGTTACTCCACTTACAGAAACAAGACACAAGTGATATTGTCTCATTTCTATATGATAATTTCTAATGTTACTAACCTATCCTGTTGTGAACGAGATAGTGTGACTTAATACCAAATATCTCAATTAATAACTAAAATTCATGTTTTCTGATTAAAAGCCATATGGAACTAGTGTTACTAGCCAGACTCCCGCGTCCTCAATAGACAGGAAATCATGGCTCGCAACCTAAGCCCAATATATAGGTCTGCAACGAAAACCAATAATGTGTAACATACAAGAACTATCAAGACGCACGGTCATCTTCAGTTCCTTCTAAATGCATCACTCACTATTTTGCTACCTAGACAGAAAATGCCACTCGAAGTTACACCCCGTGTCTACTGACACTGTGTGAACTGAACACCGCTGTGTGCGATAATAAGCACTCTCTGACAATGCCACTGAATACCGACCACCGTATCCATGCGTAGTGCAAACACATTAGTATCATATCAAATTCATAGTTTTATGATATCCTGCCTTACTCATGTACAACTGATCAATATGTTTATTTAATAAAAACATTGATTTCATCATTTTTGGAAGCTCTACCCAGGAAGACTTACTAAATTAAGAACTGAAGCATGATTCCAAGATGGGGCCGTGTTTCAGAAGCTCTCTGCTCAGCGTGGCACATTACGCCGAAAAAGATTTTTACTTCGGCGCTCTGTCCTGAATACGGACTAGCTCTCCCACTACCCGTGACTCAGAAAAGTGCACCAGAGTGATCAGCTGACCAATCAGAACAATGATGAGCCTGAGCGGGGGGGAGAGCAGCGAGAGCGTTTAGCTAGATCTCAAATACCGTAAGCGTTTGGAGCTTTGAAAAAATTGGAAAGTTTATGTTGTGAAACTTGAGAGAAATACCTTCAAAAATGAACCTTAGTAAAGCTGTAGGAGCCGTGTCCTCGGAGCACGGACAGTTTAAGTGACAAAAATGCATTGACGGTCTATGGCCCAACCGCTCAGTTCAGCGGAGCACCACTAGAGCCACCGCACCGGGAAAGAGGGCGAGCCTAATCCAGATAATATAATACATCCATGGGCTTACCACTTTCTGGTGAGAGAAGCCGTTTTGAAATCTCCAAGCCTGCCCTAGCGTGGGCTATGCAGACTGCAGTGCCACCTATTGCCATTCACTGGAACTACAAGTGGTAACAGAAGCCACCAGCAGCAGACTAGCAGTCAGAGAACATAGAGTATATAATGAGGGACCAAGAGGGTATTTGGTGCACACTTTTGTGAGTAAGAAGGGCCCTAGCCCTTGAGTTTTACTCCATTTTTTTGCACTTTTCATGTTTAAATCATCCACCGTTGCTACAGTTTTGGAGATATTTCAATGATTTCTTGTTACAAACTTTAGATCAAGTCATATTTTAAAAAATGCTCAAAATTTGCTAAAACCCAGAGTCATGTCATTTACAAATGTGCTGTCCTTATGTTCTGTTAAAGACATTTACTCCACCTATAGTATAACGGCTGTAAATATTATAGTAAAATGTTATTTTTCACAATTTTTTGTGCGCTTAATGTGTGACTCCTCTTGTGTGTTGGTTTGATTCTTTGTCCAGACTAAAAATGAAAATGTGACTCTAAAGTGTATTTGTTAGTTTCTTTTCTTCCAGCCTTGGACATGTTCAGACTCTTGGATGATTTTTGTAGTTTTTGTGCAGAAGCAGTTTGTAGTTGTCTCTTGTTCTGTTTTTGACTTCCATTAGAAACACTAAATCCTCCAGAAACTTTAGTGTTTGGTCCTTTTCGGTCGTGCGGTTTTACCCTGGAGAAGTTGACGGCGGCGTTGGAGGCGGAGCAGCTGAATATCACCACGGTAACGAACTCGCCCAGCCCGCCTTAGGGAAAACCGGCGCCGGAATAGGACCCCACAGTCAGTCATGACCAGGAGACAGGAAAGTGCAAGTGAAAATTGAAAACTCACCGCTCCGGAGAACCACCGTGATCGTAAATGTCTCTGACCCACAGTCTGCAGCTTCCGAGTCTCGCTCAGCTCGTCTCCACGGTAACACAGGTCCAGCCAGCCAATCACGAACCGCAGAGGCACAAGAACCAATCACGTGATTGAGCGCAGAGGTGTTTCTTGTGTGTGTGCGCGGTTATAAAAGTGAACAATGAAACGCCATGTAAAGCAAGTTTAGAATCGTCACAGGAGAGTGGAACATCATCACCAGAACCCCATCTTCCCATCACATCACCACAGTCCTTCAACAGTTACACTGGCTTTCCATCAAATATTCAGGATTCACTTCAAAATTCTTCTGTGCACTTTCAAAGCTCCTCCCTACCTCTCATCTCTCTCCCTAACGTAACCACTCCTTTCTCGCTCTCTCCGCTCCTCCTCCTCTCTTCAGCTCTCTGTCCCCTCTGCTCGTCTCATTTACTATGGGGGCCTGTAGGTGGCGCTGTTCTCTGCCCCTTGCAAGCTCTGGAACTCCCTCCCACCCGACATTCGCAATATCGACACTTTACCTTTGTTCAAAACCAGACTCAAAACCCATCTTTCAGGATAGCTTCTCTCTGTAAACTTGCACTTCCTTCTCTGTATGTGTGTGTTTTTTATTACTGTATTTTTATGTGACTGATTGTGTTCTATGTATTTTAATCCTTTGTAAAGTGTCCTTGAGGTCTAGAAACCGCTGTTAAAGAATTAAAATTAAAATTATTATTATTTATGTGTTTGGTGTGACCGTGAGCGCATGCTTCATGTGTGTGTATGAGCACGCTGCTCGGAGCAGAGGAGAGGTCATGAGGAGAGCTGACTCTGGACTCTAGACTTCCTGTCTAGCTTGGCCCAAGTTTTTTTGTTTTTTTAAAATATCTAAAATGTTTTAAATGTTTTTATCTGACACTACAGTATGTGCTAGCCCCTCCCACTATTGTTATTCCACATGTAGGTTGTCCATGTGGTTTCGTGTTTTCCTGGTGACATTTCTTCCCTCTTGGATGAAAAATTGTTTGTTTATTGTAAAACACATTCATGATTGTGACATAACAAATGTTTTTATGATTATGACGGTAAGCATCACATGATTTAGTCACATGATCTTGCCTTGTCCTCATTTAAATACACCTGTGGTCTTCTTTAAAAAAGCCCTGATGAAGACCATCATGGTCGAGACGCGTTGGCGTCCCTTCCCAAAATAAACTTTTAATTTACCAGTCAGTGAGCCTCAGATCTTTGTGCCTCATCTCACTCCACGGAACCCCAAGTTATGCCAGATCCTAGTGAGTGTCGCTCACAACCATCCCTATAGCACTGACGTTTACTGGGGACTAGACAAATTAAGCCAACATCTTTTTGACCCAATGAGCACTCACCATCACGTTTCTTTCTGACCTCGGAAGCCTTATGGTCGACCCATATGCGAGCAACCCAATAACACTAAGTCAATCTTCACTGCGAGAAGAGAAAAACGTTTCTTATGAAGAGATCATAAAATAATTTTAAAAATGGAGAGAGAGGTTTCCTGAGCCGGGCTCCCAACTGACAGAAGATTGGAAGCCACACAAGATTTTACGTGACAATTCTTTTTCTACCACCCACACTACAGCTAATCCACGCTATTCTCAATGAAACATAATTGGGCCGATCAAAGATCAAAAAGCATCATCATACACTTCCAATGTTTCCTGTTGCTATGCATCTTTGCACTGCGAGCATGTACACCACTACAAACATATGTGAAGAGTTAGAGTTTATGCACAGACACACAGAGCAGCCAGTTGTTCCACTGAGAGGCGCTCCCCACTCTCAGGCCTGTCCCTCGAGAGGCCGTACGTGCCCCGGCAGTCGCTCAGCCTCCCTCCTCCAGTCAAGAGGACACACGAGACCGAACCTGAGCCAGACGCAGACCGGACAAGCGACCAACGTAGGGCATCAAGCCACAATCCCATCGCCCGCAAACACACTCTCTCTGTTTTAGACCTGATAGACCCCTTAGTTCCCGTGATTAGACCGAAGTTTATCCGAGGAGAGACCGAGTTTAGTCCTGGATTTAGACAAGTTTAGTCCTGGTTAGACCTAGTTTAGATACAATTTTATCTGTATCCACTGTTTTTGTCATGTTTTGTCCCTGTTCCGTCCTGTCTGTCCTAGTTATTCCTGGTTTTTTTTCTGTGCTTCTTATTCATCCTTTAGTCTCTGTCCTAGTGTATGTCATGCTACCTCTGGTCTGTTCCTCCTTATCCCGTATTAGTTCTGTTTTATTCTTGTTTTGTTTCTTTTGTCTGTTTCAGTCTTCTCTTAGTCCTGGGTCTCAATCCTGGTCTTCCTGTTCCTGGTCTAATCCTCGTCTAGTCCTGGTCTATCCTGTCTTATCCTGTCTATCCTGGTCTACAGTCCTGTTTAGTCCGTTTTAGTCCTATTTTGTTCTTTTGTTCCTTTTTAGTCTTTTCAGTCTCTATCCTTCTAGTTCCTGTCCTGTCCTTCTATCCTGGCTAGTCTGCATCCTGTTGACCTGTCAAAGACTCTCCAGATACAGCGGAATTGGTTCAGCCCTGGGAATTTATGCTGCCACCGACGTCTGAAATCGAACCGCATGAGCAGCTGAAACAGAAGAGAACCGGGTCTAGATCTGGTCTCTTCCTGGTCCTGTCCTGGTTCTAGTCCGGTCCTGATCCCGTCCCGCTCGACCCTGTCAGCGGGTCACTGACGGCAGTCCTCACTGGCCACTCAACGGCCGCACAGCTCTACATCAATGTGCGTTTCGAGAAGTGAGAGTCCAGCTGATGGACCTCGGAATCGCCAATCGCACCCACCAGCTTCCCATCAGCCAATCAGAGAGTCCGAGCGCAGGAAGAACCGGTTCAGAGGTCCTGGGTCTCGCTGCAGCTGAGACAAGATCACACCTGTTTCAGTCCTGTTAGTCCTGGTTTATCACTGGTTTCATTCCTGGTATCCTGTTAGTCCTGGCTATTTATCTCTTCACACAACAATTTAAAGATGAGAAAAAACAAATCCTGACGCTGATCTATATGAACTCACCCTTACTACCAGCTGTGGTAAATGATAACTAACAGCTTTTTGAACCTTTTGCTGTAAAGATACAGACTACCTTGCTTTCGTCTTGTATTATTTTTATAAGATAATTAGCTAATTTAATGGTGTTTGTTTAACCCCCCACATGTTACAGACTAAAACAAGACAACATTTAATCGTATATCTCATAAGAATCGTTATTATTGGCCCGACGAAAAATTACCACTGGCCGCAGCACGCTGAGGGACAAAATAGTCCAGTATTACAAACATATATTTTAATCAATTTTGTTTATAAAGACAGTGCCTGGCTACTGAACTCTCGCACTAACTACGCACCCTGTTCATTATTGTGTGTGTAATTGGTGTAAGAGTTTGCGTCTGACGTTGAGTGTCGTGAGACGAGCACTCAGCGTCTGTCATTGACCAAGGTTGAGTGGGATTAAAACGTTTATGAAAAGCACCCGAGTAGATCATAAGATTTTGTGTCGGTCAGCGACGTCTGTGCTGTACAATGGCGTTATGCACAGCGATTACTGACCACATAATATGGCTAGCCTGGAGCACCGGGCGGCTGATAGTGCGCGCCCTAGGCAACCCAGCTGCAACTTAGAGGTCAACAGTGAGAGCCGAGTCCCAGAATTCGGTGTTGGAGAGCAGGACCACACGATGGTCTTGACAATGGAAGGCCGAATATGGAAATCGTGAAAGCCTTCGGATGAATCGAGTAGGAACACGTTTGCCCACACAAGACATCAAGAGGGCTTTTAATCATGTGTTCTTTAACATATGAAAAAGAGTTTTCGAAAATGTTTATACAAAACAAACAAAGTGTAAATTCCCTAGAAATAAAAGTTTATTTAATTTGTTGAAACAAGATCAGAAATGCAACCAACAATCGATATCTTCTCAAAGTTGTATGAATAGTTCTTGTTATATTCCGCCGAACACCCGATGCAGTGTTGTCCAATGATGTATTAATGACCTAATTACCCAATGCTACTAGCGATATAACATATCGTCCTGTTTCTGCTTTGAGGAGAGTATGATTTAATACGATCGCCAGAGTGGACTTTTAAAAGAAAGCAACACGCCCTGGCAGTGGCTCAATGTTACTCACCAAGCAGCATTCAAGGCACCAATCAACTAATCAACCATATAACTTAATAATTAAATCCAATATATAACTTCTTTATGGTGAAATACTTTAATTAAATTACAGCTTTAAAACAAAATCACATCGCAGTATTTTATTGTCGTGATATTAAAACCTTCCGCAGAAGACAGAATCACTGTCTCACTGACGACAGGAAAACAGAGACCATCCACTCTTAATTGTTCCATTTTTGATGAACTGTGAATATGTAGGTCCATTTAAGCAACGGACCTTCCAATCTGTTGTTTTAACTTGTGTTTTGCTATAATTTGACACATAACTTTTTCTCTCCTAAACTTACTTTAGTGTAATAGGCATGACTCGTATGCCCAACAACACAACGAGCGTACGAAAAGACTACACATAGGTAATTGTTCACAACAACGAGCCCATTATTCTGCCTCTATAACTCACTGCATCAACGAAGAAGCCGACAATCCACCCATGCGAATAATCTACACCCCAACTAAAACTCACTTTCAATACGGTCAAGTTCCCATGTTCACAACCTATCTTACACATAAAACTAAATATTATCCATATTTTACGAGCCCCATAGATTTAATTAACTAAAAGTTTGAATGTGAATACCCAACCTGCGTTAACGATACGTGCGCGCGCACCTCCCATTGAGGCATTATTAGACGTGTATCCCTCTTCAACACCCCACACACCGAATTCACCAGTGGCACTACCATAACAAGACGACAAAACCAACTAACAATGATGACCACACTATACACCCGCGACAACAACCTTACCCCAAACAAAGAGTGATTTATATTATTATGTGCTTCAATTGACATTCTGAGAATCATATTGGATCAGCAGCTCTCATCAATGTTCCTCTCCTGAAACATGAGTCTGAACTCGCAGGCTCTGTGTGATAACCTGCCTTGACGTCGACAGCTCTCTTATGGTTTCTACTTCCCTAGAGTGTATCGGTCGACCGGGTTACAAGTGAAGTGGAAAGTGAAAGCTGAAAACAGCGATTGGCGCTCCCCTGCTGTGCGTTCAGTTACAAGCAACCTGCAACGAGGTAGCAGGAGCTGCTCCATTGTGCTTTACGTCGGCCTTCCAAGATGTGTCCAAGCGTTCACTAGATTGGGCGATTGAGCGTCCTACCACCACCAAAAGCACGCGAGGATGAGATCCCTCATATAGGAAACATCCGCCCTCCTGGAGGAGCGCGTCCCATACCAGAGAACTCGAACGCCAAGTGTTAGCACCAGGTTTAGACTTCACGGGTTAGGCACCCCACGCGACTGTCAAGATCCATCTGCATTAGCACTCGACCTTACCTTAGCACCAAGAGTACACCCAGGCAGATGTGAGAGCCGAGTTATTTTAGCACCACGGGAATTTCTTTAGACCCCCGAGATCCCGCCCAAAGAAGCACCCAGCGTTTATGAGCATCCCGAGTCGTTACTACTGGACCGATAGGTGTAGCCGACCAAGTGACTCTTTGACACCTAAGCGCGTAGCACCCCTCTCGAGTATCCCTAACGACCCACGTATTTAGTCCGTGAGCACAACACCCAGTCCGAGTGAAGCACACCAGAGGATGTTTGACCCAGGATCTTAGCATACGGCAGTCTGTTATGAGAAATCCGACACAGGTCGAGTTATCTCGCCGCTCCCACGCACTGTTCTATGACTATGTGTTTTATGTACACCAGGAGTTTACTCAGTACCCAGCAGCTTAGTATCCACTAGTCTTCGTAGACAACGTTTATTTGACCAGGGTTTAGACAAAGGTTATACAGACCAGCGCGTTTAAGACCAGATTGCGTCTAAGACCCCAGAGTTCCCAGGTTTTAGACCAGGTTTTAGACCGAATGCTACAGTACCAAGGCTTATACGCTCTGGCCAGAAAAAAACGTTTTGTATTACCTCATTTTGGTATCTAGTATACGACCAAGTTCTGGTTACTTAAGACTCACGCGATTAGGTCTATAAAGACACCTGCAGAGTCTAAGTTATCAGACTCTAGGGTACGTATATAAGACGACACCAGGAGTTTAGACCAGTTAGACCAGGTTTAGACCAGGTTTGTGACCAGGTTTAGTAGGCCAAGCTAGTAGCCTTACTTGACCCGGAGTCCTGTCTAACTTTTTCTACTACTTGTTAGTTTTCTTACTCTTCGTGACTCGATCGCGCGTGCTTATCCCGGTCTCTAATATACTTAAGCGTCCATCCCATATTACTCCCTTCAGTCACGGGCTCAACCCGACAGCACGGGCTTCAGCCTGTCACTAATTATACTCACGAGATTAATATCCTTATTTTAACCTATCGGGTTGAGCCTGAGTTTTATCTCTCCTACTATGAACCGTAGGACATCCCCCCTTACCTTGTCTCTCTTTATTCATCCTATACGACCCAACTTCTCGATCTACCCGGTACAACAGACATTTTCATTTTCAAACTCCCATGTTCACGACCTCATACTTACTTCTGTTCTTTCACTATCCTCCTACATCTCTCACCAATCACTGGATACCACGAACCTCTTCGCGCATTCCCGCTCTCAGTCACTATAAAACATCCCGCCATGTCTTCTTGTTCAACATATATCAAGTACAACTACCTGGGTGTAGACCCCTAAAGTCCTCCGTCCACACATCCCCACATCAACAAGTAGGAGTGCGGGTATGATACCAGTTTTCTTGTGTAAACGTGACGTCAATACAACCAAGTCAAGACCGAAGGTGTTAGACCAGTGTGTTCCTTAACAACATAACGATTATACTAGACCCTGGTTGGTGGACCTCTAACCGTTCTGTGTCTGAAGGGCTGGTTTCTAAGATACATGCGGTGTAGCTAAACCTTTTGTTAGTATTCCCATAAGTTACCTTTTTGGTTTCTATACTGCTGGGTCCTTCTCTCACCAAAACCTACAGGTTTTCTACGCCACCAGGCGCTTCTTAAAATCTAGGTCTCTGATCTCGATCATAACTGGTCCCAAACATTTTGTAGTACCCTTAGGTCTTTTCTTAGCACATAGTGGGTTTCATTACAAAACCAAGGCGTTTGTTAAATATCAGCACCCCCTTCGGAGCGCTAGCTAACAACCTCGGGTTCTTGTAGACCAAAGGCTTTGGTCTACTAAACCGACAGCATTTTCGATGTATCCAAAACTTGCGTGTTGGTTCGCTAACCAAACCTCGTGTCCTAAACCTTGGTCTCAACCACAGGGACATGGCAAGGTTTCTAAACCCCTTCGGTTAAACCTGGTGTTCTAACTTGGTCTAACTTTAGCGTCGTACAACAACTCTATAGCTCGAAACTTATGGTTCTAAACCCTTGTTTAAACCTGGTCTAAACCTGGTCTTTAAACCCTGGTCCCGAAACCTAGGTACTAAACCTCGTCTAAACCTACGGTCTAAACCCTCGCGTCTAACTACTGGTCTAACTCTAGGTGCTAAACCCACTCGGTCTAAAACTGTTCTAATGAACTCGGTCGTAGAACCTGGCTCTAAACCTTGGTCTTGATCTCGGGTCTAAAACCTGGTCTAAACCTGGTCTAAAACTCATTTCTACTATCTCCTGGTCTAACCTGGTCTAAACCCTTGTTAAACCTGTCTAAACTTGGTTCCTAAACCTGGTCTAAACCTGGTCTAAACCTGTCTGGTCTAACTCTGGTCTAAACCTGTCCTGGTCTAAACCTTGTTCCTAAACCTGGTCTAACCTGGTCTAAACCTGGTCTAACTGGTCTAACCTTCTGGTCTAAACCTGGTCTAACTCTGTCTAACTCTGGTCCTTAAACCTGGTCTAAACCTTTAACCTGGTCTTGATCTACCTGGTCTAAACCTGGTCTAAACCTGGTCTAACTCTAACTGGTCTAAACCTGGTCTAAACCTGGTCTTGATCTCCGGTCTAAACCTGGTCTAACCTGGTCTAACTCTACTGGTCTAACTCTGGTCTAAACCTGGGTCTAAACCTTCTACCTCACTGGTCTAACCTGGTCTAACCTGTCTAACTCTGGCTAGTCTAAACCTGGTCTAACCCTGGTCTTGATCTCGTCCTCAGGAGGGCCGGATGTTCCTATTGGACTACTCGGTGTTGGAGGGAGTTCCGGCCAATCAGATCAATGGAAAGCCGACGTACCTGAGCGCTCCTCTGTGTCTGCTGCACCTGAGCCAGCAGGGGGCGCTGCTGCCCGTCGCCATACAGGTACAAACCATAGAGTTAGTCAAGCAGGTTTCACACAGACCTGCGAGTTTCAGACTCATGTTTCAGGAGAGGCAGTGTCTCATCAGTCCAAATGTCAATAAGACTAAATATAATCATTTTTGTAGGTAATATGTTTGGTATTTGTCATATTTAGTTGATTTCTTGTGATGTTCACTGAGTTTTGTGGTTTAAAACCTCTAAATCTCAAGGAGTTGCAGATGTAACGCAGGTTACTCATTACTTATTACTTGTTAAAAATGTAAATGTAATTACTACTCAGTGACTGCTCCAAGAAAGTAACTTATGGTAGTTTCATTACTTTAGAATTACTTTGTGTTTTATTGCAAACATCCATCAAAAATAGGATTTAGAAGTGAATTATTGTCATTTAAACAAAGTTAAACAACAGATGAGCTGCTTAAATCGGCTCAAATTCAGTCAAATCAACATTAAGATGATTCTGTTCCTGTTCCAGCTGCAGATCTGTGTCTCTGAGGAGTTTTATCTCACACAATAAGACACTACGAGTATTTTGTTTTAACTGTAATTTAATTACAAGTATTTTCACAGTAACTAAGTTACTATGGATCTATTATTTTATGTTGATAGTTGATTGTTGCTTGTGTCTGTAAATCAGCCTCAGTGCTTGCTTCTTTAGTCCTGCAGCTGATAATCCCTCTACAGACTGAAAGGATTGTTTCCCTAGAGCGCAATGCTAACACAAACTGCTCGTGTTCGGCAGAAACAGCTTCTACAGCTTTAAATGTTGTGGTGATTCTGACTTAGTTTCACATTATAAACTTTTTCTAGTTCATAGGGTTTAGTTCTGTATAAAACGACTTTTTAAGCATTAAGCTGATTGGTCAGAACGGTCACGTCTGAGCTTTCGGCTTCATTCAGATTCACTTAGCTCGAGCTCGTCCTGCTCCTCACGCAAAGAATTCTGGAGGAAACACAACTGTGCATGTTCCAGAGCCTGTAGCGCAGCTAGCACAAGGCTAAAGCTAACAGCCAATATGGCCACGAACGCCAGTGAGCAAAAGCCACTGACGCACAGCAGCGCCGCCATCTTTGATCACCGGGGCTTTTAAGTTACACATAACACTTGGTCTACAGCGCTGAGGCTCGTCTCACTCAGACCTGCGCACACACACACACAATGAACAGGGTGCGTTCATGCAGCGTTCATGCAGCGCACTGTTTTTACACAAAATTTGATAAAATATGTTTGTATATGGACTATTTGCCTCAGCTCTGCGCGCCAGGGATTCTACGGCCAAAATACGATTCTACGTTTAAATGTGTCTGTTTAGCTACACTGTGGGGTTAAACAAAACCTTAAACAATTATATAAATCATCAGCACAAGCAAATATTTAACAGCAAAAGTCCAAAAAGCTGTAATAATCTGTCCACAGCTGTAGTACAGTAGCAGTCATTAGATCTCGCGTCAGGATTTTTTTTCTCATCTTTAATTTTGTGTGAAGAGATAAAATAGCCAGGACTAAACCAGGACTAACCCAGGACTAAACCAGGACTAAACCAGGACTAACCCAGGACTAAACCAGGTGTGACTCTGTCCTCAGCTGCAGCAGACCCCAGGACTCTGAACCCGGTCTTCCTGCCCTCGGACTCCTCTGATTGGCTGATGGCGAAGCTGTGGCTGCGATTGGCCGATTTCCAGGTCCATCAGCTGGACTCTCACTTCCTGCGAACGCACATGATGTCAGAGCTGTGCGCCGTGGCCACCGTGAGGAACCTGCCGTCAGTGCACCCGCTGCACCAGGTCTGAGCCGGGACGGGGACCAGGACCGGGACTAGACCAGGACCAGGACCAGGACCAGAACCAGATCTAACCCAGGTCCTCTTCTGTTTCAGCTGCTCATGTCTCATCTTCAGACGTCGCTGCAGATCAACTTCCAGGCTCGAACCATCCTCCTGAACTCTGGAGGAGTCTTTGACAAGGTCCAGACCAGGACTAGACCAGGACTAGACCAGGACTAGACCAGGACCAGACCAGGACTAGACCAGGACTAAAGCAAGACTGAAAACAAGACTAAAACAGGACCAAAACAGAACAAAATCAGGACTAAAACAGGACTAAACCAGGACTAGACCAGGACTAGACCAGGACTAGACCAGGACTAGACCAGGACTAGACCAGGATTAGACCAGGACCAGACCAGGACCAGACCAGGATTAGACCAGGACTAAAGCAAGACTGAAAACAAGACCAAAACAGAACCAAAACAGAACTAAAACAGAACTAATACAGGACTAGACCAGGACCAGACCAGGACAAGGGTTAGACTACACTAGGACCAGACCAAGACTAGACTAAGACCAGACCAGGACTAAACTAGGACCAGACAGGACGAGAACAGGACTAAAACATGACAAAAACAGGACCTAACCAGGACTAAAACTTGTACTAAACCAGGTCTAAACCAGGACTAAACTTGGTCTAAACCAGGACTAAACTCGGTCTAATCCCAGGACTAAACTTGGTCTAAACCAGGACTAAACCCGGTCTAATCCCAGGTCTAAACCCGGTCTGGTTGCAGGCGATCGGCTGTGGCCTGGATGCCCTCCCGTTGGTCCTGTCCCGGTCTGCGTCTCGGCTCAGGTTCAGGTCTCTGTGTGTCCCTCTGGACCTGGAGGAGCGAGGCCTGAGCGACCTGCCCCGGGGCACGTACGGCTCCGACGCGCTGAGAGTGTGGAGCGCCCTCCTCAGGTCAGGACACCACACTGCTGCTCTGTGTGTCTGTGCACTAAACTCTAAACTCTTCACATCATGTTGTAGTGGTGTCCCAATGTCCAGCAGCTCAAAAACTAATGCAATCAACACAACACATCTGGAAAAGTATCGATGGCAGCTTTGATCTTTGATCGGCCCATTTGTTCATTGAGATACGTGACTTAGCTGGTAGTTGGGTGGTTAAGAACTGCACTTAAAAACGTTTGCCTTTTCTGCTCCACGTTGGAGTCCCGCTCAGGAAACCTCTCTCTCCATTTTTTAAAATTATTTTATACTCTCATACGTTCTCTTCTCCAGTAGTAAACTACTTAGTTTTGTTCTCGACATGGTCAACATAGTCCAGAGTCAGGAAAAAAAACGGTGATGGTGAGTGCTTCATTGGGTCAAAAAATGTATGCTAAAATTGTCAACTAGTAAACAGTAAAAACAGTCAGGTGCTCCTCAAGGATGTCTGAGAATCATTGAGAACTGCAAAAACTTGCCTTCCAGTGCGAGTGAGATGAGGCACAAAAGATCTGAGGCTCACTGACTGGTAAATTAAAAGTTTATTTTGGGAAGGGACGCCAACGCGTCTCGACCATGATGGTCTTCATCAGGGCTTTTTTAAAGAAAGACCCACAGGTGTATTTAAATAGACCAAGGCAAGATCATGTGACTAAATCATGTGATCGCTTACACGTCATAATCATAAAAACATTTGTTATGTCACAATCATGAAATGTGTTTTACAATAAACAAAACAATTTTTCATCCAAGAGGAAGAAAATGTCACCAGGAAAACACGAAACCACATGGACAACCTACATGTGGAATAACAATAGTGGGAGGGCCTAGCACATACTGTATGTCATCAATAACAAACATTTAAAACATTTTAGACCATTTTAAAAAACAAAAAACTTGGGCCCAAGCTAGACAGGAAGTCTAGAGTCCAGAGTCAGCTCTCCTCATGACCTCTCCTCTGCTCCAGAGCAGCGTGCTCATACACACACATGAAGCATGCGCTCACGCTCACACAAACACATAAATAATAATAATTTTAATTTTAATTCATTTAACAGCGCCTTTCTAGACACTCAAGGACACTTTACAAAGGATTAAAATACATAGAACACAATCAGTCACATTAAAAATAAGTAATAAAAAACACACAATACAGAGAAAGGAAGTGCAAGTTTACAGAGAGAAAGCTATCCTGAACAGATGGGTTTTGAGTCTGGTTTTGAACAAAGGTAAAGTGTCGATATTGCGAATGTCGGGTGGAGGGAGTTCCAGAGCTGAGGGGCAGAGCACAGCGCCACCTACAGGCCCCCATAGTAATGAGACGAGCAGAGGGGACAGAGAGCTGAAGAGAGGAGGAGGAGCGGAGAGAGCGAGAAGGAGTGGTTACGTGGAGG
The DNA here is from genome assembly GCA_038363315.1 of Mugilogobius chulae. Taxonomy (NCBI): domain Eukaryota; kingdom Metazoa; phylum Chordata; class Actinopteri; order Gobiiformes; family Gobiidae; genus Mugilogobius; species Mugilogobius chulae. The sequence continues at coordinate 71,794 of JBBPFD010000125.1, forward strand.
AGATCAGAGAGGTAGGGAGGAGCTTTGAAAGTGCACAGAAGAATTTTGAAGTGAATCCTGAATTTGATGGAAAGCCAGTGTAACTGTTGAAGGACTGTGGTGATGTGATGGGAAGATGGGGTTCTGGTGATGATGTTCCACTCTCCTGTGACGATTCTAAACTTGCTTTACACTGGCGTTTCATTGTTCACTTTTATAACCGCGCACACACAAAAGAAACACTCTGCGCTCAATCACGTGATTGGTTCTTGTGCCTCTGCAGGTTCGTGATTGGCTGGCTGGACCTGTGTTACCGTGGAGACGAGGACGTGCAGCGAGACTCGGAGCTGCAGACTTGGGTCAGAGACATTTACGATCACGGTTTTCCTCCCGAGAGCGGTGAGTTTCACTTTCACTTTCACTTCCTGTCTCCTGGTCATGTGACTGACTCTGGTCCAATTCCGGCGCAGGTTTCCCTCAGCGCTTCCAGACCAAGGCGGAGCTGGCGGAGTTTGTTACCGTGGTGATATTCAGCTGCTCCGCCCTCCACGCCGCCGTCAACTTCTCACAGGTAAAACCGCACGACCGAAAAGGACCAAACACTAAAGTTTTCTAGAGGATTTTTAGTGTTTCTAATGGAAGTCAAAAACAGAACAAGAGACAAAACTACAAACTGCTTCTGCACAAAAACTACAAAATCATCCAAGAGTCTGAACATGTCCAAGGCTGGAAGAAAAGAAACTAACAAATACACTTTAGATTCACATTTTCATCTTTTTATAAGTCTGGACAAAGAATCAAACCAAGACAAGTGGAGTCACACATTAAAGCACAAAAAAGTTTGAAAAATAAACATTTTACTATAATATTTACTCCACCTATATACTATAGGTGGAGTAAATGTCTTTAACAGAACATAAGGACAGCACATTTGTAAATGACATGACTCTGGGTTTAGCAAAATTTTGAGCAGATTTTTTAAAAATATGACTTGATCTAAAGTTTGTAACAAGAAATCATTGAAATATCTCCAAAACTGTAGCAACGGTGGATGATTTAAACATGAAAAGTGCAAAAAAATGGAGTAAAACTCAAGGGCTAGGGCAACCCTTTCTTACTCACAAAAGTGTGCACCAAATACCCCTCTTGGTCCCTCATTATATACTCTATGTTCTCTGACTGCTAGTCTGCTGCTGGTGGCTTCTGTTACCACTTGTAGTTCCAGTGAATGGCAATAGGTGGCACTGCAGTCTGCATAGCCCACGCTAGGGCAGGCTTGGAGATTTCAAAACGGCTTCTCTCACCAGAAAGTGGTAAGCCCATGGATGTATTATATTATCTGGATTAGGCTCCGCCCCCTCTTTCCCGGTGCGAGTGGCTCTAGTGGTCGCTCCGCTGAACTGCAGCGGTTGGGCCCATAGACCGTCAATGCATTTTTCGTCACTTCAAACTGTCCGTGCTCCGAGGACACGGCTCCTACAGCTTTAACTAAGGTCTCATTTTGAAGGTATTTCTCTCAAGTTTCACAACATAAACTTTCCAATTTTTTCAAAGCTCCAAACGCTTAAACGGTATTTATCCTAGCTTACCGCTCCTCCGCTGCTCTCCCCCCGCTCAGGCCATCATTGCTCTGATTGGTCAGAACTGATCACTCTGTCACTTTTCTGACGTCACGGTAGTGGGAGGAGCTAGTCCGTATTCAGGAAAGAGCGCCGAAGTAAAAATCTTTTTCGGCGTCAATGTGCCACTGAGCAGAAGCTTCTGAAAACAACGGGCCGCCATCTTGGACTCATCTTCAGTTCTAATTATACTTCCATGGGTAAGTTCCAACAAATGATGAAAATCAATGTTTTTATTACAATAAACATATTGACACATTGTACATTTGAGTAAGATGCAGGATCATAAATATTTGAGTAAAATCTAATTTGATACATTGTCTACACGGGTTTATATTTGGCAGTCACGAAAGTGCTCATCATGCACACAGGTGTACTTCAGTCACAAAAGTGCTCATCATGCACACAGGTGTACTTCAGTGCATTTTCTGTCTGTTACAATAGTGTACAGTATGCATTTAGAAGAATAATACCGTGCACTCTTATATTTACTTGATGTACACATTATTGGTTTTCCTTGCACTATATTGGCTTTAGGTCTGCAGCCATGTTTACTGTCTATTACCTGAAGAGAGATTATGGCGTACACTAAAGTTACCAATATGCATTTACAGAACAAACATGAATTAGTTATTATGAATTTTTATTACAACCTTTTGCATCAACAATATCCACATGTCTGTCAGTGTGAACAGATCTGTCTCAGGGCAAAGCTGTTTCTTCAGATTTCACACTAAATGAGTTGTTTTAGGCGTTTGGTTCCATGATTAAAGAACCCAGATCTAGGAACCAGAAGTTTCTTCTGAAAACATTAATACATTCTGTAACTGAAAATAGCTGTTTGATGCAGAAGGTTGTAATAAAACGTCATAATAACTAATTCTCGTTTGTTCTGTAAATGCATACTGGTAACTTTAGTGTTCCCCATAATCTCACCTCAGGTATTCGTAACTGCATAGTGGTTACAAAAGTGTACTTTACACTTTTTACTCCAAATATATATATATATATATATATATATATATATATATATATATATATATATTATATATATATATATATATATATATATATATATATATATATATATATATATATATATATATATATATATATAATATATATTATATAAATTCATGTTTATTTTGTAAATCACATTTACAGTTTTCACCAGATCTGAAACAAAACCACAGTAAACACACATGAACATTTATCATTTTAAACCTGAATCTCGTCTTGGGCAGAGCCGCCCCTGCACATTTACACAAACATATATTTACACAATCTACATCGGCCTAAGCCTAGAGCCGCCCCTGCACATTTACACAAACATATATTTACACAATCTACATCAGCCTAAGCCTAGAGCCGCCCCTGCACATTTACACAAACATATATTTACTGAATCTACATCAGCCTGAGCCTAGAGCCGCCCCTGCACATTTACACAAACATATATTTACACAATCTACATCAGCCTAAGCCTAGAGCCGCCCCTGCACATTTACACAAACATATATTTACACAATCTACATCAGCCTAAGCCTAGAGCCGCCCCTGCACATTTACACAAACATATATTTACACAATCTACATCAGCCTAAGCCTAGAGCCGCCCCTGCACATTTACACAAACATATATTTACACAATCTACATCAGCACAACATGAGCCACCTACAGATGTGTCTCTTTAAACTCTTTAAACACAGAAGAACTGAAACATAATGAACCACAAACATCAGACGGGACTTCAGAACGAGGCCTTAAACTGGAACAGATTCTAATCTCTCTGGTTTTAGCGTTATGAGCTGGACCAACAGAGAAAAACGGAAACATTTTGTCGGTGAATCTGTGTTGATGAGAGCAGATCAGAGACATGTTCTCAGCGTCGTAAAAACACAGTTTCCCTTTGTCATAATCCAGTCGGACTCGGATCTTCTGAGGACTTGGATTTAGATTCAGAGTTTTACCATCAACATCAAGGTATTTTCCACTGTAAAAGCTTAAACGCCAGAATCCACGTTCTGGATCAGCTGCTATCACTCTCTTCCTGTTGACAGATTCTTTGGCCAAACCAATGCTCCAGAATGGATGATCCCCGACCTCCACGTCCCACTGGTGTGAGCCGGAGCTGAAGCCCTCACTGCCCAAGACACTGACATAATTAGTGAATCTCTCTGGATTTAAAGGGATCTGTTGTTCAGTGTCTCCATTTCTCACTCCTCTCAGATCCTCAGACACATAAAGCCATCTCTGTGCAGTATTTTTGTCTAGAAAGACTGGACTGTACTGGACCAGTGCCCTCATCCTGGCCCAGGCCTTAAAGCCCATGTTGCCCAGGACTTTGGCCTGGTTTATCAGCAGTCCTGGTCCAGGCTTTGGGCCGGGCTGTGGAGAAGAGTGTGTGTGTACTCTCTGATAAAGTCCATGCTCTGTCTCTTCAGCTGCTCCTCCACAGTCAGGATGCTCTGCTCCAGAGTGGACACTTCCTCTCTGATCTTCTGCAGCTGTGGTTCTATGGTGTGGGCCTGTCTGCTCTGCTCCTCTCTCAGCGCTCTGAGCACAGACTCCTCCTCCTGCTGGAGGAACCGATGCAGCCGCTCAAACTGCTCCTTGATCTGTCGCTCACATTCCTCCACCTGTGTGTGTGCGTGGAGCTGTATTTCCTCATACTGTCGCTGTAAGACTGAGGCCTGCTCTTTCCTCTGGGTCAAAGGCTGGAGCTGTGAGCGGAGCTGCTCCTTCAGTTCACTCACGGCTAAGTCCACAGACACCACCTTATGTCCATAGTGAAGAGAGAACTCACATGTAGGACACAGAGGACGACACTCGTCCAGACAGAACAGAGGCCTCTGCTCTGGGTGTGAGCTGCAGACCCTCTCCCTCTCTCCTGCTGGAGCTGGCTGCTTCTGTGAGAAGGACAGGCTCAGCTGCTTCAGGGCAAAGTTCACTTCTACACTGTCGTTAGGTGATTTCCTGCGACACACGGGGCAGGTCCTGGTGCTGTTCTTGTCCCAGTACTGGTGCAGACAGCTGGAGCAGAAGCTGTGGTTACAGCCCAGAGACACAGGCTCTTTAAAGGTCTCCAGACACACAGGACAGGTCAGAAAGTCCTCCACTGCAGAGACCGGCTCCATTTCAGCTGAAAACACCAGACTGAGCGCAGATCTGTGTCCTCTGTGTGCGTCGCCCTGAGAGACACTGACGGAACACTTTCACTTTAGTCTCAATCAGTCTGAGCAGCAGCAGCAGCAGCAGCAGCAGCAGCAGCAGCAGCTGTAGGGGGCGCTGTTGGATCATTTTACTTCTGCCACACTTCCCTCTGAGACACAAATTATAGCTAATTAGATTCTGTCATTTTAACAGATTTACATTAAAACTAAAAGGCCTACTCCTAAAACTCTTAATTATTCACTCCAGAAATCTTTGAAATATCTCCAAAACTGCAGCAATGCACAAATGCCCAACGGGACATAAGGGTTAAAGTCAAAACAGTCTGTGATTCTGTTAGTATCGGCTGAATCACGTCAGACAAATATTTGCTTCGATTTTCTGCACAAACCACAATGCTGCGCTGTAATTGGTCTGTTGCTACTGCGCTGTGATTGGTCCGACACAGGATCTCTCTTAACTTTGCAGAGTCAGATGAATTCTCGTGGTATTTGAGGGTTTTACAAATCCAGCAGAAACCATCTCATAGTGAGTCTGGAACGCTCGTACCAATCAGAAGACTTCTCTACAGGAGGAGGCGGGGCTTACAGATGTGACGACAGCAGCGAGTGTCAGACGAGCTCAGAACTACAAACATGGTGACGCAGCAGACGCAGAGACTGGAAGTGAGGAGTTTGGATCAGTTTGAACTAAAGATGGGACGATACACTAAAGCTATGATTCAATTCAGCTTTCGATTTTCAGCCACGACTTTTTTTGATTTTCTTTAGTTTATCTATTTAGTTTATCTATTCATTTTTAACGCAACATATTAATGCACTTTCAGTCAGGTCTGGCACAAGTTCATACTTTGTTTCTTCAAACGTTGTGGCTGTTACTGTGTGTATTTTACAGTTACAGTGTGTGTAGGTCGGTAGCTGCAGGAGCACAACTGATCAATTTTGGCCTTCCAATTAGATTGCTGCAGACTTCAAACAATTTTCAAAATATTCAAATAATTTTCCACAGTTTGAAATGAAACAGACCAAAATGTGACGAAAAGTGTGACGAAAAATGACAAAAACGCAACAAAAAAGACAAAAACGCAACAAAAAAGATAAAAACGCAACAAAAAAGATAAAAGCAACAAAAACGCAACAAAAAAACAAAAACACAACAAAAACGACAAAAACGCAACAAAAAAAAAATAACAAAAAAGACAAAAACACAACAAAAAAGACAAAAACGCAACAAAAGATAAAAACGCAACAAAAAAGATAAAAATGCAACAAAAATGACAAAAACGCAACAAAAGCGACAAAAACACAACAAAAAGACAAAAAATAACAAAAACACAACAAAAACGCAACAAAAAACAAAAACGACACAAAAAAGACAAAAACACAACAAAAAACGACAATAACGCAACAAAAAAGATAAAAGCAACAAAAACGCAACAAAAAACAAAAAAACAACAAAAACGACAAAACACAACAACAACGACAAAAACGCAACAAAAAAGACAAAAACAACAAAAAAAACAACAAATACGAATACAATAAGTATTGTTCAAACATAAACATATAGTGCACTAATTAATATTTCAGTGATTTTGAATCTGTGCACTTTTACGTTTAGTAAATTATCGTGATAATATCATTAATAGCAATTATTTTGGTCACAATAATCGTGAGTGCAAATTTTATTTATCGTTCCATGCCTAGACCTGAATCGAGAATTGAACCAAATCGTGACATTCCCGAATCGTTCCACCTCTAATATATTACAAAAATGACAAAAACACTATAAAAAACAACAAAAACGACAAAAACTCAAGAAAAACGAAGAAAAACACAACAAAAAATAACAAAAAAGACAAAAACACAACAAAAAGATAAAAACACAACAAAAAGACAAAAACGCAACAAAAAAAGACAAAAAAAACAAAAAAAAACCCCAAAAACACAACAAAAAGACAAAAAAGAAAAAAGAAAAAAAGCAACAAAAAGACAAAAACACAACAAAAAAGATAAAAACGCAACAAAAAAGATAAAAGCAACAAAAACGCAACAAAAAAGAAAAAAACACAATAAAAACGCAACAAAAACACAACAAAAATGACAAAAACGCAACAAAAAGACAAAAACGCAACAAAAACGACAAAAACGAAACAAAAAGATAAAAACGCAACAAAAAAGATAAAAACGCAACAAAAAAGATAAAAGCAACAAAAACGCAACAAAAAACAATAACACAACAAAAACGACAAAAACGCAACAAAAAAAAACAAAAAATAACAAAAAAGACAAAAAACAACAAAAAAGACAAAAACGCAACAAAAAAGACAAAAACGCAACAAAAAAGATAAAAACACAACAAAAAAGATAAAAGCAACAAAAACGCAACAAAAAACAAAAACACAACAAAAATGACAAAACGCAACAAAAAAACCCAAAAAATAACAAAAAAGACAAAAACAACAAAAAAGACAAAAACGCAACAAAAAAGACAAAAACGCAACAAAAAGATAAAAACGCAACAAAAAAGATAAAAGCAACAAAAAAACAAAACACAACAAAAACGACAAAAACGCAACAAAAAAAAAAATAACAAAAAGACAAAAACACAACAAAAAAGACAAAAACGCAACAAAAGATAAAAAGCAACAAAAAAGATAAAAATGCAACAAAAATGACAAAAACGCACAAAAGCGACAAAAACACAACAAAAAGACAAAAAATAACAAAACACAACAAAAACGCAACAAAAACAAAAACGACACAAAAAAGACAAAAACACAACAAAAAACGACAATAACGCAACAAAAAAGATAAAAGCAACAAAAACGCAACAAAAACGACAAAACGACAAAAACGCAACAAAAAAGACAAAAATGAATACAATAAGTATTGTTCAAACACAAACATAGTGCACTAATTAATATTTCAGTGATTTTGAATCTGTGCACTTTTACGTTTAGTAAATTATCGTGATAATATCATTAATAGCAATTATTTTGGTCACAATAATCGTGAGTGCAAATTTTATTTATCGTTCCATGCCTAGTCCTGAATCGAGAATTGAACCAAATCGTGACATTCCCGAATCGTTCCACCTCTAATATTACAAAATGACAAAAACGTTACAAAAAACAACAAAAACGACAAAACTCAAGAAAAACGACAAAAACACAACAAAACTACACAAAAAGATAAAAACGCAACAAAAAGATAAAAACACAAAAAGACAAAAACACAACAAAACGCAAAAAAAGACAAAAAAAAAAAAAATAAAAACGCAACAAAAAAGACAAACGAACAAAAAGATAAAAGCGCAACAAAAAAGACAAAAACGCAACAAAAAAGATAAAAACGCAACAAAAAGACAAAAAACGACAAAAACGCAACAAAAAAGATAAAACGCAAAAAAGAAAAAAAACAACAACAAAAAAACAAAAAACGCAAACAAAAAAAAACAAAAAATACAAAAAAGACAAAAACACAACAAAAAAGAAAAAACGCAACAAAAAATAAAACGCAACAAAAACAACAACAACGCAACAAATTACGAATAAAGTATTGTTCAACATGCACTACAGTGAAATCTGTGCACTTTTACGTTTAGTAAATTATCGTGATAATATATTAATAGCAATTATTTTGTCACAATAATCGTGAGTGCAAATTTTATTTATCGTTCCATGCTAGACCTGAATCCCAAATCGTGACAGAACGTTCCACCTCTAAATATTACAAAATGATGACAAAAACTTACATAAATGTTATCAAAATGCAACGAAAATGTGACAAATCCGCAACGACAAAAAGGAACAGAAATTACTAAAAATAACAATGTGACAAAAAAATGACGAAAAACTAAAATGTGAAAAACGCGACAAGAATGACAAAAACGCAGAGACAACAGAGACAGAACTCACTGAGACTGGAACTAAACCATTAGTTATTGTTTGTTCATTATTAGTAAATACTACTAATCATTTAGTAATGATGAGGTCATGTTATCTTCATAGTTAACTAACGTTTGTAAAGGATTTGTCTCTTGTCCTTATTATAAAGTGATTTCTAAACGAACAGTCTCACTTTTCATAAATCAGACTCACAGATAAAAGTCGGTTTAAATATAATATATATTTGAATAAAAAGATTGGATAAAATAGTAGAAACAGATAATTCATATTTATTTTATAAATCACAATCACATTTAGAGTTTTCACCAGATCTGAAACAAAACCACAGAAAACACATGAACATTTATCATTTTAAACCTGAATCTGGGGTAACATAAGCGTAGAGCCGCCCCTGCACATTTACACAAACATATATTTACAGAATCTACATCGCCTAAGCCTAGAGCCGCCCCTGCACATTTACACAACATATATTTACAGAATCTACATTAAGCCTAGAGCCGCCCCTGCACATTTACACAAACATATATTTACAGAATCTACATCAGCCTAAGCCTAGCCTAGCCGCCTTGAGCCTTAGAGCTGCACATTTACATATATTTACAGAATCTACCTATCAGAGCCTAAGCCTAGAGCCGCCCCTGCACATTGACCTAGAGCAGCCCATGAGCCGCCTAGAACATTTACATATATTTACACAATCTACATCAGCACAACATGAGCCACCGACAGATGTGTCTCTTTAACTGCACAGAACTGAAACATAAAGAACCACAAACACAGACGGGACTTCAGAACGAGGCTTTAACTGGAACAGTTTTAATTAACGAGCTTCACTGGAACAGATTCTAATCTCTCTGGTTTTAGCTTCACGAGCTTCACCAACAAGAAAAACGGAAATTTTGTCGGTGAATCTTGTTGATGAGAAAAAGATCAGAGACATTTCTCAGCGTCGTAAAAAACAGTTTCCCTTCGTCATAATCCAGTCGGACTCGGATCTTCTGAGGACTTCGACTTAGATTCAGAGTTTTATGATCAACATCATGGTATTCTCCACTGTAAAGAATAAACACCAGAATCCATCTTGTGGACAGCTGTTGTCTCTCTCTTCCTGTCGATAGATTCTTTGGCCAAACCAATGCTCCAGTGTGGATGGTCCCCGACCTCCACGTCCCACTGGTGTGAGCCGGAGCTGAAGCCCTCACTGCCCAGGACTCTGGTAATTAGTGAATCTCTCTGGATTTAAAGGGATCTGTTGTTCAGTGTCTCCTCGTCTCACTCCTCTCAGATCCTCAGACACATAGAGCTCTCTGTTTGCAGTGTTTTTGTCGAGAAAGACTGGACTGGACTGGACCAGGGCCCTCATCTGGCCCAGGCCTTGAAGCCCATGTTGCCCAGGACTTTGGCCTGGTTTATCAGCAGTCCTGGTCCAGGCTTTGGGCCGGGCTGTGGGAGAAGAGTGTGTCTGTACTCTCTGATAAAGTCCATGCTCTGTCTCTTCAGCTGCTCCTCCACAGTCAGGATGCTCTGCTCCAGAGTGGACACTTCCTCTCTGATCTTCTGCAGCTGTGGTTCTATGGTGTGGGCCTGTCTGCTCTGCTCCTCTCTCAGCGCTCTGAGCACAGACTCCTCCTCCTGCTGGAGGAACCGGTGCAGCCGCTCAAACTGCTCCTTTATCTGTCGCTCACATTCCTCCACCTGTGTGTGTGCGTGGAGCTGTATTTCCTCATACTGTCGCTGTAAGACTGAGGCCTGCTCTTTCCTCTGGGTCAAAGGCTGGAGCTGTGAGCGGAGCTGCTCCTTCAGTTCACTCACGGCTGAGTCCACAGACACCACCTTATGTCCAGAGTGAAGAGAGAACTCACACGTAGGACACAGNGGATATGTATTGTTCACTGTCTCCATTTCTCACTCCTCTCAGATCCTCAGACACATAAAGCCATCTCTGTGCAGTATTTTTGTCTAGAAAGACTGGACTGTACTGGACCAGGCCTCATCCTGGCCAGGCCTTAAAGCCCATGTTGCCCAGGACTTTGGCCTGGTTTATCAGCAGTCCTGGTCCAGGCTTTGGGCCGGGCTGTGGGAGAAGAGTGTGTGTGTACTCTCTGATAAAGTCCATGCTCTGTCTCTTCAGCTGCTCCTCCACAGTCAGGATGCTCTGCTCCAGAGTGGACACTTCCTCTCTGATCTTCTGCAGCTGTGGTTCTATGGTGTGGGCCTGTCTGCTCTGCTCCTCTCTCAGCGCTCTGAGCACAGACTCCTCCTCCTGCTGGAGGAACCGGTGCAGCCGCTCAAACTGCTCCTTTATCTGTCGCTCACATTCCTCCACCTGTGTGTGTGCGTGGAGCTGTATTTCCTCATACTGTCGCTGTAAGACTGAGGCCTGCTCTTTCCTCTGGGTCAAAGGCTGGAGCTGTGAGCGGAGCTGCTCCTTCAGTTCACTCACGGCTGAGTCCACAGACACCACCTTATGTCCATAGTGAAGAGAGAACTCACATGTAGGACACAGAGGACGACACTCGTCCAGACAGAACAGAGGCCTCTGCTCTGGGTGTGAGCTGCAGACCCTCTCCCTCTCTCCTGCTGGAGCTGGCTGCTTCTGTGAGAAGGACAGGCTCAGCTGCTTCAGGGCAAAGTTCACTTCTACACTGTCGTTAGGTGATTTCCTGCGACACACGGGGCAGGTCCTGGTGCTGTTCTTGTCCCAGTACTGGTGCAGACAGCTGGAGCAGAAGCTGTGGTTACAGCCCAGAGACACAGGCTCTTTAAAGGTCTCCAGACACACAGGACAGGTCAGAAAGTCCTCCACTGCAGAGACCGGCTCCATTTCAGCTGAAAACACAGACTGAGCGCAGATCTGTGTCCTCTGTGTGCGTCGCCTGAGAGACACTGACGGAACACTTTCACTTTAGTCTCAATCAGTCTGAGCAGCAGCAGCAGCAGCAGCAGCAGCAGCAGCAGCAGCTGTAGGGGCGCTGTTGGATCATTTTACTTCTGCCACACTTCCCTCTGAGACACAAATTATAGCTAATTAGATTCTGTCATTTTAACAGATTTACATTAAAACTAAAAGGCCTACTCCTAAAACTCTTAATTATTCACTCCAGAAATCTTTGAAATATCTCCAAAACTGCAGCAATGCACAAATGCCCAACGGGACATAAGGGTTAAAGTCAAAACAGTCTGTGATTCTGTTAGTATCGGCTGAATCACGTCAGACAAATATTTGCTTCGATTTTCTGCACAAACCACAATGCTGCGCTGTAATTGGTCTGTTGCTACTGCGCTGTGATTGGTCCGACACAGGATCTCTCTTAACTTTGCAGAGTCAGATGAATTCTCGTGGTATTTGAGGGTTTTACAAATCCAGCAGAAACCATCTCATAGTGAGTCTGGAACGCTCGTACCAATCAGAAGACTTCTCTACAGGAGGAGGCGGGGCTTACAGATGTGACGACAGCAGCGAGTGTCAGACGAGCTCAGAACTACAAACATGGTGACGCAGCAGACGCAGAGACTGGAAGTGAGGAGTTTGGATCAGTTTGAACTAAAGATGGGACGATACACTAAAGCTATGATTCAATTCAGCTTTCGATTTTCAGCCACGACTTTTTTTGATTTTCTTTAGTTTATCTATTTAGTTTATCTATTCATTTTTTAACGCAACATATTAATGCACTTTCAGTCAGGTCTGGCACAAGTTCATACTTTGTTTCTTCAAACGTTGTGGCTGTTACTGTGTGTATTTTACAGTTACAGTGTGTGTAGGTCGGTAGCTGCAGGAGCACAACTGATCAATTTTGGCCTTCCAATTAGATTGCTGCAGACTTCAAACAATTTTCAAAATATTCAAATAATTTTCCACAGTTTGAAATGAAACAGACCAAAATGTGACGAAAAGTGTGACGAAAAATGACAAAAACGCAACAAAAAGACAAAAACGCAACAAAAAAGATAAAAACGCAACAAAAAAGATAAAAGCAACAAAAACGCAACAAAAAAACAAAAACACAACAAAAACGACAAAAACGCAACAAAAAAAAAATAACAAAAAGACAAAAACACAACAAAAAAGACAAAAACGCAACAAAAGATAAAAACGCAACAAAAAGATAAAAATGCAACAAAATGACAAAAACGCAACAAAAGCGACAAAAACACAACAAAAGACAAAAAATAACAAAAACACAACAAAAACGCAACAAAAAACAAAAACGACACAAAAAGACAAAAACACAACAAAAAACGACAATAACGCAACAAAAAAGATAAAAGCAACAAAAACGCAACAAAAAACAAAAAAAACAACAAAAACGACAAAAACACAACAACAACGACAAAACGCAACAAAAAAGACAAAAACAACAAAAAAAACAACAAATACGAATACAATAAGTATTGTTCAAACATAAACATATAGTGCACTAATTAATATTTCAGTGATTTTGAATCTGTGCACTTTTACGTTTAGTAAATTATCGTGATAATATCATTAATAGCAATTATTTTGGTCACAATAATCGTGAGTGC